>JAWQFJ010003628.1:37500-45000 GCA_034096865.1 Theodoxus fluviatilis
TGAAGATAATACGAATGCAAAGGTTCTCGACCTGCAGCGTTCATTCAGCTATTTGCGGTTGCGAACGGAGTTACGTCCCTTTGACCAGAACACCTGAGGGGGCAAATTTGCCACCCAGTCAAGAAGAGACAGGGAGGGGATACATGGCGGGGGCAGCGCGGCATGGAAGCAGGCTGCGATGGGTAGGATGGGCGACTGGTGGAGGAGGAGATGAGACGAACTTTGATTTTAAAAAGTGGGGGAGTTAGGGTTGGAAAGGAGGACAAAGTGTAGAGGGAAGTGGGGTGGGGTGGGGTGGGGGCATTCTGTAAACCCGAGTCAGTAGTATTGACTCTGGCACAGTTCGCAATGAATGCGTAATAGGCTTGACCCTTCGCATTACAGCCTTGCGCCAAAAATAGTTCGTTCTGATACTATTTTTCTCTCCACTTTTTACATAAATCATTCAGATGTCAAAACTTGTTTCCATTTCAACACAAACATTTTATTGTATCGAATAAACGCTTGTTTGTTGTCTCAACAAGAGTAAGTTAAGAGTTTTGTGCAAAATAGTCTTAGAACTACTTTAACGGCGTATGTCAGGGAGCACATCGGCTATCCCACAAGCCTCTCGTGTGACCTCCGTTTGCATAAATTGGCCGAAAACCTTCCATCACGTGACGTCAACAGTGCTGGAGATACTTTTGCCGGTAGGCGAAATCTCTAGTTTACTAGAGTGGGGTGGGGGTGGGTGAGAGATGGGGATGACAGAGTGCTGGTCGGGAGTGGGGAGGGGGTGGGGGAGGAGAAGGAGGGTGGTAGTGACGAGATAACACCCACTTGAAATCCGGAAACCACTGTTAGGCGGTCACTCATCAAAGACTCTTGTACTGGGCACAGATGCAGTTCCCATCTCTGCTGTGACTGGAGGGCTGGTGCTCTTGGCGTTCATTCTCCTCGTCGTTTTCCTCTGCAAAAGAAAACCCAAGTACGTTTTTCTCTTCTTTTTTTCTTGGTAACCTTTATAACTGGTGACTGGGGGTTTGTTTCGTCACATTTTACGACACGTATCATTTCAAGCATCTCTGTTTTAAAAAGGGGAGAATTCTTAATATGTTACAATTTTGTTCTTTTCCTAAAAGTCGGTAGAAAAAAAAATATTGCAAACATGTGTGTACCTAATCACATATAAGTGAGAGAATGTAAAATTAAATTGTATCAGATCATAAAACGAGCCAGATAAAAAGCTCATGTCCACTCTTATGGTGTAAAGATACATGCATACTTATGATCCGACTGTTACAACAGCCAAAGAGACATAGACGCATTAAAGCTCGTATGGAATGTGCATCGTGACGATAAAAAGAGAATGAATGATATACAGAACACTTTGTCTCCGTTTAATCGTTTAAAAGAATCTTTATACTCACCAGTTGTAGCCTTAACATTGCAAACGCTATCTGCTAGTTTGTTTTATTTTGTCTTCACGTCAATTTTGATGTTTCGAAGCACTTTTCTCTTGCCACAACACACTTTTTGCAGTCGTTTCTGTCGAGAATACCTGTAATATGCCAATCATCTTTCACTTTATCTCTTCTCAACATTTCCATGCTTTCACAGTTTTATCACTCTCCCCCTTTCGCTCTAAAAGTATCTACAATCGTCTAGCTGTGTCGTAGAGAGAAAACATGCAGTCAGTACAATGCATCCACTACACATAATGTACATTACACATAATATACCTTACACATAATGTAGACGACACATAATGTACACTACACATAATGTACACTACACATAATGTACACTACACATAATGTACACTACACATAATGTACACTATACATAATGTACACTACACATAATATACATTACACATAATGTACACTACACATAATGTACACTACACATAATGTACACTACACATACTGTACATTACACATAATGTACACTACACATAATGTACATTACACATAAGACTACATCAGTTCCATACTTCATTGCTTTGGCACGTCACCAGTTTACCTCTCCAGTGGCACCCTTTCCACCACCAGGTGTTTTGGTGACGATGTTTGCAGAATGGTCAAACCGGAGGAAAACGGCGAACAGCAGCGACGAATGCCCCACGAGGACAACAATCTGGATGCTGAGGTCGGGAAGCCAATGATGCGTGCAGGGATGGGCGAGGAGGGCCAACCCCCAATGCCCCAAGGCATGGCCCACAACGCGATCTATGGCAAGAACCCAGGATGGACTGAAGACGGGCATTTCCACCAGCCTTCCCCACTCCCCATCCCTGACCAGAAGAGGAGAGAGCCCGTTGCGATGTCCAGGTCGGGCCAGCGAGACGACTACGCCAAAGCGAAGAAGCACAATGCCAACGGCAACTTTGAGATCGCCCCCGACTACAGTGACGACGGCAAAGATGACCACCTTGCCCACCACGATGAGGACTCAGCGCCTGCCGGACATGACAACTTTGTCCTGCAGTCACTCCCCTTTGAAGGCCCTGCAGTCCGCTCCAACCCTCTGTTCAGCGGCGACGGCCTCGACAATGTCACTTCCAGTAGACGCCCTGCTCCGGAAAATTTCCTCTCCCCTGCAGCGCCCCGATCTCCCCCAGCAGGCTTCGGATTTCCTAGAGCACGACTGGACTACGACGACATCTCTCCGGGCCAAAGCACAGCTGCTGCCGAAGCCTGGGATATTCCGCGACCGGACAGAGGTCAACCGAACGACCGCCAACCACGCCACGAGCTGGAGACTAGACCAGAGAAGTCTCCTCCTCACTTCGGTCAGCGCGTGATGCCTGAGGAGTTTCTTTCCAGGAAGAAGCTTGTCAGTCCCCCTGGGGGACGGCGACCAACGACCGCCTTCCACGACGGCGTGGCCAACCGCAGTCCCGCTTTCACAATGCAGGACATGCCTGTTGCCGACGACTACAAGCTGAGCCACAGCATCTGGATGGAGGGTCAACGCCAGCAGGGGCCCTGGCAGAGTGCAGACCACAGGAGCGAGGGGGTCAACAAGGGAGCCTTTGGCTCTGGCATGACTCCGCGAAAGAACGCATGGGTTCTTGGAAACTTCAACTACGGAGGCGTATCCCCAACGGACGGCGCAATGGGAGCTCTGGACAACGTCATCCACATGGAGGAGAAGGGAGGCAACGGGGCGCAGCGAGGCGCAGCGAACCCCAGACCCTGGACGCCCAGGTAGAGGAAGGCTTGTGGTCTGCCTCCACCCGTACGCGCAGGCGATGTCAGCGGTTTGCTGTTAGGAGATGCTTTTCGAGACGCGACCCATCATGAGAAAGTGGTGCTTTTGCTTCTAGTTAGCCGTTAAGTCTGATTTGCTGTGGTTTGTTTTCATATCAAGAAAAGCAATGAACTGTTTATGGATTCTTTTATTTGTTGCTCGCCTAGTTTAAGCATGTGTACTTTTAGTTTTTAGCATATCTGAACTAACAGATCGCAATTTATGTAAATGGTTGAACAACATTGATTTTATCGCAAGTTTAAACGTATCGATGTGGTGTGAGCAAGTGCATAATGCTTTTCACTTTCCAGTCTTACTCTTATGTCTATTGTTGTCCCACCCAAAATATCACGGAAACGAGCCAGGGACCCTTTGTGGACTATTGTTTTCACACTGCAGCATATTTGGTACATGCACCGGTAGACAAAAATGGGGGTGGGTGGGTGGGGTGTAATAGTTTCGGGCAAAATGATGCGAGAAAGTGTTACTATCCCCGTTTAGGAATCCTTGGTGACTATAATTATTAGGTACACTGATTTGGTCTAGACGTAGAACATTGTTGTGTGGAAATGGCGACCAGAAGCATTCTGGTGACTATTTAATACTTGCTGGAAGAGTACACGCACTGACTTAAATATACAGGCCAAAACCGACGACAAACATGTGCGTTGAGCAGGCGTGTGTGTGTGTGTGTGTGTGTGTGTGTGTGTGTGTGTGTGTGTGTGCGTGTATGTGTGTGTGTGTGTGTGTAAGTTCAAGGTTAGGAACAATATACATTTCCCATTGAGATGCAGCTGCATGAAAGGGCGCAAGAGAGAGAGAGAGAGAGAGAGAGAGAGAGAGAGAGAGAGAGAGAGAGAGAGAGAGAGAGAGAGAGAGAGAGAGAGAGAGAGAGAGAGAGAGAGAGAGAGAGAGAGAGAGAGAGAGAGAGAGAGAGAGAGAGAGAGAGAGAGATGATCGTTTCAAGGGAGGTAACTCGTTTCCCCTTATTTCCATTGCCAAACCAATCCACTGTTTACAATCGTCCAGTGGAACTGTGTGTGCGCGGTATAGCGTCACTGTGATTAGTTGAGGCTCATGTGCATAGGAGTCAAGAAAAGACTCGTATGAAACTAATCTCAACACCATAAGTAGAGTGAGGAATGTACGTTGCCTTCGACACGATAAGAAATGAATCACGTGTCTGTTTTAATCAACGTTAATGAATTAAAATCTCTGTTGCCTAACGTTACAAAAGTGTGAGTGCATTGCAAAAAACGGAGTGAAAGGTTTACCGAACTGGCTCTTTACAAGATCAGTCACCATGTCTTGTTTCTTTGCTGTCATAATAAAAACCTATTACGGAGGGCTGGTAACTTTGCTTTAATCTAATATTTTTAGTGTACAGCGTTTAATCCCCAAAATACATTGTACATTTTTCTCCTGTGATAAGCAAAATTGATCACTGTGTGTATCCACGTTGATAATTTTGATCAAAATGTTGCTCGACTTGAACTGTAAAGTATTTGTTGTATCACCTTTCCCCTTGAAATAGTTTACTCTTGTGCAATTTGTAAGTGTAGTTGCTTGATTTCATTTTTTCAGTGTAAACATGCGTGTTATTCCTTGTTCATGCCTTTGTAACCGAAGTGCTTAAATTGCTTGTTCCAAATGATACCAGAATGACACAATGTATCATTAAAGAAACATTTCTATAGTTCGCGTTATGCTCTTGAGACTCTATTTTGTAAGTGCTCAAGCTGTGGCTTGATGATTACAACACGATAGCGTTCATTTTCACTCAGAAAAATCAAATGAACGAACGAACAAGCTTTATAGAGCAGGTCTGAAGCCTCTTTCACTGCTTGTACATAAATTAGTGTCCATACAGGAGAAAGGATGTTACCTCAATTTGCTTCTGAAATTTGAAATACCCACGGGCATCCGGTCTCCTTTATAATAAATAGTAAAGATGCCATCCTATTGGTTTCTGGGTTTTCTGAGAATGTCAAACTGACCATGATGTGTTCGGTGGATAATTCGATGCAAATCAATAGTATCTTATATATATACAAGAAGTTGTAAATCAGGTCAAACTTTACAGTGATCAAAATACATGTCTACAATACTCTCAGAGAAGATCAAATAAGATCACTACAGTAGAACAGATACAATCAATACTGTGATAATAAAATTAGATCACACCAAGCGAACATTCAGCAACGAGGTTGATGATTATATAGGACAGTTAGTGCACTGAGATCGAATAAAACTACATTGTAGAGTATACAAGGAGTTCCTGCCAGGTGATCACTTGATTCATTAATAGGTTGCAGGATGGATTACATAGAGTTATCTCGGTAATTTGTTTATTGCGATGCATCCAACTGTAATATAGAAACTTTGCAACATCGCGTGTTTTATGTACATCGCTTCCATTTAATAAGTGCGTTATGTCATTATGCCTATTCTTTTGCAAATGTTTTTCCATGTATTTTCCTCTGATATCAGAATTCAAAAGACAACTCATAATAAAGTGTCTCGTTCTCGATATCGTTACAGAATGGGCAGCTTTCATCCTGATCCAGCTGTGCTCTGGGTCGTACATTGTGTTTTAACTTCCTATTATGAAGCTTGAAGCGTATAAAACAGTCTCTGAATTTCTTTATGTTGATGAAGTTAAGATAACTTTCGCACTGAAACGTGTTTTTAAATGATCGGTAAAAGGCAAATCTCTCACTGCCCTTTATCGTGGCTGTCCACACCTGTCGAAAACACTCCCGTAGCCTTTGCTTCAGGGTTCAAAGGAAACCTTTTACATTGTAAGTACCAGATTTTTCCCAAGTATATAAGAATCCATATTCTATCACAGAAATGAAGTATCTAAGTCACCAATACATTTTGATCAGTTATTGACAACATGAACACTTTCAATGCAAAAGACAAACATTGATTATTTCGCTGCAGTATTAGAAGACTTATCCAGCAGATCTTTATAACAAGTGCTCTTCTTCATATCTTGTATCGGAAGGGTCAACACGCACACGCAATTACAGACCCAGAGACTAGGATGCAGTTTGAGGTCACGGACATGAACGAGCGCCCGTGCACTCAATGCCATGCATTCGAATACGTGCACGCGAAGACTTGGTGCGCACAAGACAGTTTGCATGGCGTGCTGCGACAGTTCTTGTTTCTCTTTCATTAATAATTCGTCCACATGTTTTCAGACACTTCTATACTGTTTCAGGCTTGGTAATTGTGAAGGTTACCCTTGATTTGCTTACCAGCAGCTCACTGATGCCTAATGAAATCATACGGCTATCTACCTGCTTGATGTTAATATTGAAGCACGTCATCATCATAGAAAGCTTTCCCAGCTCATACTCCACACCCGTAGTGGAAGAATTGTGGACATCAGACACTGTAGGGCGTGGTTAATCATAAAATATGCGTGCCATCCACAACTTGTAAACGCGAAAAAATATTACACATGTAGCCCAAATCGTGTGTCTATGGAAATAGCTGCACTAGGCGACTTTTCTTCAAAACTCGGTCATCTCAGCTGTGGTCTCCGTCAAGGTTATGGCTTTTCAAGCAGAACGACACTTGACAAATTTAGCAACTCGCTCAGTGAACCGCCAACCCGAAGAACAACTTCATCTGCGCATGCGTACAACTACGCCCCTAAGTCTTGACCGAGAGCCTCGGCTGAGCATGAAACATGCCTGCTGTAGTGGCTGGCTCTAACCTGCTGTTGCGATAAAAGTTGTGTCAACTTCAAGAAGTCTCATTCGGAGAGAAATATTTGGAAGATTATATTACTACTGTTATCGACGCCGTGTTTAAACTTCTCTCCGTGAGTCAGCAGAGCGTGGAAGAGGAGAGAGGGGCTAACGAGTGTCCCGAGGCCATTGGGCTGAAACAAGAAGCTGACGACATCCTCGCCAGTGACTGTCATCCGCAGGCAAGCACGTGTGCATCCCGCTGCTCCGTCAGGTTAGTACGAAAAGACACTGTTAGAGACCTACACTACAGCTAAGCGTCATTTTCTGCTTCACTGTCATTAAGTTCCACATCGAGATCACATCCAGAGAGACACGCCAGAAGGTTTTAGAGTTGTCGTTCAATGCTGGCCGCTCAGTGTGTGTGCGCGTATAAGGCCAGAGGTTTTCTGTTTGCACAGGTAGAGCTCCGACATGGGAACTCAAGCGGGTGTGCCCTATCCGGCCCGCACCCACGGAGAATGAACGAAGCCAATTCCGTACCCTACTTATGAACACGTTC
>JAWQFJ010003629.1:0-22162 GCA_034096865.1 Theodoxus fluviatilis
AAGTTGTCTGGCGACATCCGGGATGTCGGCGGCAAGGATACGATTCACCAGGTTGGTGATAGAACGACGGAGACTTGCCCCAGCTTCGGCCGTGGATCGCGAGACGAGGTCCTTGATGTGGCCAGGGCGGAGACCATCGACGCCACCACTGCTACTTCCGGCGAACGAACGAAGAGCTCAATGATTGGCTAGTGAGTTTCCAAACAACCCTGAGTACGATGTTTGAAATCATCAACTAAAAATAGACCACTATAGTTGGCGGAGTGATTTCCCTTGCTGTGCTTGATCGAAAAGACGAGCTTTCCAACGGTACCGGGCGTGAACCTCTTCGTAGAATAGATCGAAAGTTACAACTTTTCCAAAAGTCATAAAATACGATGCATCAATGACGTTTTTAACGTTTTTTTACGAGGAGTGATGTTTTAAAAAGCCATTTTATTCAACTAATTATCGAATGACAGGTCGAAAAAAACACGTGGGGGCATTTGCAAGTGTTTGAACTACTCAAAACTGATGTTATCTCGAAAACGTCCAGATATGAAATTTTCCCAACTTTTCGACCCGTGTCTTGCCTTAAGCCTTGCTTTTTGTTTTGTCCTCCTTGTCCTGCCGTGCCCATCAGCAGTCAGACAATGTGTGGCATGTGTGTGCATTGTCTCCCAGTGACGACATGCCCTGCCATGAGGCTCTCTCTCTCTCTCTCTCTCTCTCTCTCTCTCTCTCTCTCTCTCTCTCTCTCTCTCTCTCTCTCTCTCTCTCTCTCTCTCTCTCTCTCTCTCTCTCTCTCTCTCTCTCTCTCTCTCTCTCTCTCTCTCTCTCTCTCGCTGTGCATCAAATAATGAGGATTTTTGGGCAACCAAAATAAAGAAGATACTGGTAGAATGTGATTGGGAAATTGTATGGGCAAACCAGCGGGTTGCCAACGAAAAGCGTTTCTGACAAACATAAGAGGAAAACGCATTAGCAGATTTTATACTGAATGGGAAATGCGAGTTAGAAACGGTAGTAGATACTCCTTCTGTAGACTATTCAAAATATCATTTGGAACTGAACAGTACCTCTATGACATAGATAAAAAAAAGTATTTAGAGATATATACATACGTTTTAGGATGGGAATTACAGATTTGTTCACTCATTAGTACAGATACGTCACACGTGATGGCTTCAATTTGTGTCCGCTCTGCAGAGAGCGAGAAGAAACATAAACTCATTTTCTTCTCTATTGTCCTACATTACACGATTTAAGGGAGCGTTTCTTATTTGTTTCCTTAGATTTCAACGTCGATGAACCGGTAATATCCTTAATGTCCACTAAACAAATGAAGACCATAAGATCAACTAGCATGTTTTTATATAAGGCATTTAAACGTAGACGAGATGCGCTTGAGTCTGCAGACATGGACAGCTTTTATATCTGCTAGATAAATTTCACTTGAATGTATTGGCTTGTATTGACGCTGTGGATTTGAATTATATTGACACTGTATACTTGAAATATGTTGACATGTACTGACACTGTACACTTGAAAGGGGCCGGTGGCCTATTCAATAAATTTATTCGTTCGTTCGTTCTGTCTGTCTGTCTGTCTGTCGGTCTGTCTCTCTCTCTCTCTCTCTCTCTCTCTCTCTCTCTCTCTCTCTCTCTCTCTCTCTCTCTCTCTCTCTCTCTCTCTCGCCTTCTCTCAATGATTCACTGATGTATTCTGATTGTTTCACAGTCGGTACCAGATTACCTAATGATTGTTTCGTCAGATGCAGCACGAGGAAAAAACATCCAAGAGACGATTTCCATAAAACCATGGTAGAGAGCGATATCTCGCAACCAATAAAAACGTCACGTAACCCATTTTGGGTGGAGTCAAAGTTTTACTGGTCAAAAAGCAGTTGAGGGGCGGAGTTTTGTATCTGAAGATCTTCTTTCGGTCCCTGAAGGTTTTGCTCGCACCTCCCTTCACCCAGCTTTCTGACTGACGACGACTGATGCTTTCTTTCCAGTGGCTTCGCCTCTTTCTCTCCTCACCTATTCCAGTGGAAGCACCCCACGTCTATTTTTGGTATGCAAAGTAGCTGTCTGCTACTCAGAGTCATTCACACCTTAGAGGAGCGCATACGCCCCGGACTTCGTGAGAGAGCGTATTGTTTTCCATACCGCCATTAGCTAGGCATGGCGTGTTTTGCTAACAGTGAGCTGCGGGTTTGCTTTGGCCAGAGTCCCCCCATATTCTCAATGCACCCCCATAAGCCAGGATCTTTTTGTATCGTCTCTGTCTTGAGTCTCTCTCTCTCTCTCTCTCTCTCTCTCTCTCTCTCTCTTTCTCTCTCTCTCTCTCTTCTCTCTCTCTCTCTCTCTCTCTCTCTCTCTCTCTCTCCAACCTCGAGCTTTCCCGACTGACATGCCGGATGTCTAAACCTAACGGCGCCTCCCCAACACAAACTAATAAGGGCTTGATTGGATGGAATGATGCCGGCTTAGTTCTGTTATTCCTTCTCCACGCTGAGCCGGAGAAGGCGCCCAGCATTAGCCATTGAGGCGCGTGTGAGGTCTGCCAGTCATTCGGCTGTTGCTGGTTGCCCAGGAAGACTGTCAAGGACCATCTAGCCTCCTTGTCTCAGTGGCCTTGCCCCTCTTGTCTCTCAAGGTCAGGGCGCAGGGTCGCTGGGTGCTCGCACTTGTGGTTGTGACGATGACGTCGACATCCTCTGTGATTTTAGTTGTCGAGATGTTCTGGACGATCTCGTGGGTGCTGAAACCTTGCCCTCTTGTGGTAGCGCTGTTAGGCTTAGTATCTAGAAACTGCCAATTTGCAGCACGCAGTGTAAGAGGCTGCGTGCCTGCAGTGGGGTACAAGAGAAGAGCAGCCACGCCATTGCTATGTAGCTGTATGTGTGACGCCAAGAGCCAGAAGATCGAGGCAGAATTTGTTTGTTACTCAGCTTATTACTTGTTGTTTTTTTTAATCTTTAATTTGGAATTGGGGTAGTTTCCGCCTAGGTTGAAACAACAATTGGACTGCATGATGCTGTTATTTGAATGTCGGAATTTTATTTAAGGCTTTGATTGCCAATGCGCCTTATGAACTTTTTTTCAAGATCATTGCGCTGTGAGGAACAAAAGTGCTCCATTTCATTCACTTTAAGTTTGAATGGGACAAATTAAGGATTGAGTAGAGGATATGAGTGAAAATCGTGGATTCCCAGCATTTTTTGTTGGAACTAAAGTCAGGCTACCGAAATAAGATAATACATGTAGAGAAAGAGGGAACACGGAATAGACACTTCTTGAGGACAAACAGAACGAATCAGATAACTGAGGATTTGATTCTTGTTGTACTAATTCTGTAAGAACTGTCTAGTAATCAAAGTTAGCGCAAGACTCGGGACAGCTTCGCCTGGGAGAGGGAGACAAGGATGAGATGTGGGTGGTCAAGATAGAGGTGCCGTGGACGAGGGAGGAATACACGCAGTACTCGGTGTAGATATGCGTGGCGAGGAGGACGGGGAGGGAGAAATCGTCGCTGAATTGGCACGGGATGGGGGAGATCGTGGCGAGACAGACAGGCCGGGCAGCCAGGCGTGGAGGAGTGGAGAGAGAGCGAGACTTACTGTCTGCTCAGCTTTGGCCATTGCCTGGTGATGAGCTGGTGGCAGACTGGCAGGCAGACAGCCTACTAGGCACCTCTTCTTCTGCCACCTCCTCCTGTCAGCCAGAGAATCCGCTAGGCGGCCCTCTCCTTGCGTCTACCTGCCGCTCTCTGCGTGCTCTCCCCTGTACCGACGACATTGCAGACGGAAGCTGGTACTGGTTACCTCCCCTGTGTATGAAAGCGACAGCATGCATTTTCTGGCGCCGTAGCATGCATGGTTGCTTACCCCTTGCCTCTCTCTCTCTCTCTCTCTCTCTCTCTCTCTCTCTCTCTCTCTCTCTCTCTCTCTCTCTCTCTCTCTCTCTCTCTCTCCATTCATACACCCATCCACCACCCACCCCATCCCGTCTTCCTTTGCGAACCATGCAAGGAAAATTCTTCCCAAATGCCTTTGTATGTTTTCGTGTACAGATTAGTGCTCTTCTGCAGAATGACCTCTAGAGCTGTCCATCTTCGTAATGTTATCAACATTCTGACCTCTGGGCAGAGTGGATTCGCCGCTGGCTTGGCGATCACCATCACCATTTGCCCTAGAGCTCGAATGCTTCAACATATCAGCATTGCTGTGTATGAGCTCACACCTCACTCCGATGACAAGTTTACCTCTACAGCGGCATAGGAATTTGGTCCAGCCACATACCACAAGCTCTTGGTCGCTTGCTATTGCTGGCGTGCGGAGAGTTTCATGAAGCTTTGTTAGTTTAGCGAGAAAAGGAGTTGGGGGAGGGAATGTGGGGACGTTTGTAGAGGGGATGGACTGACGGAGAAGTGCTGGTAGATGCTAGAAGAGACGGCAGGGGTGTGGTGATTATGGTGGAGATGTGTCCATCAGCTGTCACCTGTCCTCCCATCCGGGTCTTGCCGAGTGGCGGGAAAGATGACGTTATCGGTCACACACACTGGGACTATGGGATAGCAGGCCCGATAGCATCGCCCTTCTCTCACTCCAAGCCCCGGATCACCACCCCGTCGCCTGTTTCTCTGAACAAGGTGTCACTAAGGGGAACCTTTGGCCGTGGCCAGCGGCGATAGAATCACCAGAAGCAAGCTGTCCTGAATGATGAGCAGATTAGTTTTATCTCTCTCTCTCTCTCTCTCTCTCTCTCTCTCTCTCTCTCTCTCTCTCTCTCTCTCTCCATATCATCCCACCCCCTCCCCCACCTATCCTCACTCCTCCCTGGAGAGCGGGCGAGGCCGTGTCTATTAGTGGGATCACTTCCACCCTTTTCTATGGGATGTTGTCTGCACAAACACAGGCACGCGACGGTGGGGTATCGGGAAGTTGGGTGGGGGTAGGGGTGGGGGTTGGGGGTAGGGGTGGGGGGTGGGGGAGGGGGACAGTTCTGCCGCAGTGACACCGCTTCTCTTTGACGGGATGCCTTTGCAACCAACCCTCCCTGCTGACGGCACCCCACACCAGGGACATGGAAACCTGCTGCAGGCGTGAAGGTGTCAAGTGAGGAGTGCTTTGGGGGGGTGAGGGTGGGGGGAGAGTTGGGAGTGGGGGGGGGGGAGAGTTGGAGTGGGGGAGCGCTGGGGGTGGGAGGAGAATTGGAGTGGAGAGCTCGGGTTGGGGGATAGGGCGGGGAGATAGGCTATTGATTGGTCTACATGTACAGAAGTGGTGAAGTTGGAAAGGAGGTGTTATGAGAGTGGGATAATAATGGAGGAACTTTTGGAGGAGGGTGCGCAGTGTAAGTCAATGGATGAAGAGGGGAGGGAAATGGAGTATCATGACAGAGGTGATGGGATGAGGAAATGTGTCAAGGGCTGAAAGTGGGAGTTAGGGGAGACCAATATTTGACACGAACAACAATATGAAAAATACAGACAAAACTGCTTTGGGGGTATATTGGCCGACGGAAGAAAAAGAAGATGGATGAAAAGGCGGGAGGGAAGAGATCGTCATTATTGGCATGAAGCTGAGGAAACAAAGAGAAAAGCGACATGCGGTATTTGTGAATTTCGATGTTGAGAATGCTCGGAAGAGTTGGGGTGGGATGGTGGCGGGTAAGTAACGAAATAGAACTTGATGGTGAGGATGGAGATCGGAGAGGGAGGTTATATGTGCAGCATAATAGTCCTCATGCTGTTTGCTCTATGACAGATCACCTCATGGTGCCAGGAAGGAGAAGTTCGATGAGGCGTGGGTTAGCGTGTGCAAGTAGCACCTGTGTTGTTGTACGCAAGGCACGCACTTTTGTTCCCGACTTGAAAGGAGGTGTTGCAAGGAAGACAGCGAAGGAGCGCTTTGTTTCGTGTGTGGCGGGCGCTCTGCCTGCCATGCCTGTGAGGATCTGCAGCCATCACTGTGGTGTGTGCAGAGTCTGGGTCAACAAGCCGAGTGTTTGAAAGGAAATCCTTGAGCTGTCCCATCTATAACGATGTTCTGATTTGCGCCGTGGTGTTCACAGTGGATGGCCGTGACTTGTAAGAATGCACGCATTGGAATTGATATTAATCTTCTAGCCTGACCTATAGATTTTTTCTCTCCAATGCCTTAGTCTTCGCAGGCTCTGTCCTTCACATTGAATGTAGTGTCTGTGTCTTGTGATTGCGACTGTTTCTCTGGACCATGCTGTTATGCCTTGGCTGGGATGAACTCAGCCTTTTATGGATATCTTCATGCCTCCATATTGCGCGTGCAGCGGAAGGGGGTGGGAAGGGTGTTTAGAGAAAGGGGATTCCTACTGCATGTGCAACTGAAAGGATAAGAGCAGGTGTCATCTGACGAATCTTGACGCTCCCAGCTGTCAGCATTTTGACAAGAACCATAAGGACGGGAAGGAGGTAGTGTGTGTTTGTGTGTGTGTGTGTGTGTGTGTGTGTGTGTGTATGCGTGCGCGCGTTCATGTGTGAGCACGCGTGTGTATATGTGCGTGTTTCTGTTCCCGTCTTTTCATTCCTCTGTCTTTGCATTCAAGTCTCGGCGTGTTGTTGTCTGAAGAAAGAGATGTGATGGAAGACGAAAAGAGAAAAGGCTCGATGAAGACTGAAAGATTGAAGATAGCAGGAACAGTTGTTAGAAAGATTGAAGATGGCATGAGCAGTAGATTGAAAGTTGAAGATATCAAGAACAGTAGACTGACAGACTGAAGATAGCATGAACAGCAGATGCAGAAGGGCGAGTCAGGAAGAGGAAGTGCAGGCCGGAGGCAGGTGGGGGGAGGGAAGCCGGAGGCAGGTGGGGGGAGGGAAGCCGGAGGCAGGTGGGGGGAGGGAAGACGGTGTGGGCGTGGACGGTGTTGGTGTAGCTGCAGCAGTGGAGGCAGACATGTTGTTTCAAGGCCATCTGCCTCATGCTCGCTCTGTCCCACTCCCTCCTCTCTGTCTCAGCGCACATGTGCTGCATACGTCTTTGTTGTGATCTGATGCAGGAAAGAGAGAGGAGGAGGGGGGGGGGGGGGGGGGGGGGAGTGGTCGGACTGGGAGGGGAGAGTGAGCACTCCAGACTTCCCAGTAACGCCTGTCCATGAGTGGAAGAATTCTGTGTGTGTGTGTGTGTGTGTGTGTGTGTGTGTGTGTGTGTGTGTGTGTGTGTGTGTTTGTGTGAGTGTGTGTTTGTTTCTGTGTGTGTTTGTGTGTGTGTTTGTGTTTGTGTGTGTGTTTGTGTGTGTTTGTTTGTGTGTGTGTGTTTGTGTATGTGTGTGTGTGTTTGTTTGTGTGTGTGTGTGTGTGCGCGTGTGTGTGTGTGTGTGTGTGTGTGTGTGTGTGTGTGAGTGAGTGAGAGAGAGAGCGTTTCTGATCACGTCTATGCACGTTTTAGGTTACAAATTGTTGACGCAACATGTAAAAACCCCTGGATCAATAGTCATTCTTCACTTCATAATCTCTCGTCGTCAGGTGTGCTTGGACTGACTTTTGCCTCTTTTCCAATGGTATGGAGGATTATGTGTTCTAGTATGAATTCGCATGAAATGCGTCTTTGTTCATTTGTGCACGCGTGATGTGGCCACTTTAAAGTTTTAAAGTACGTCCTTCTTTCTTTCTTGGTAATGTTTGCACATACATTGCCCTTCTAACGTACGTCTCTTTTTCTCATCGCATTACCAATATAAGGGTTATCATGTCTTGATTTGACGGTATAGTTATCCTGTTATCGTCGACGGTGTCGTCGTTCATAACGTCGTTGTCCTTGTTGCTTCTGTTACTGCTCTTCATCTGATGACTCCAACTGCTACTTGGCCTTCCTCTCACAGGTGCACCAGTACTTTGCCTGCCTGCCCGACGCCAAGGTTCCCTATGTGAACAGCGAGGGGGAGAAGTACCGAGTCCGACAGCTTCTGCTGCAGTTGCCTCCCCATGACAACGAGCCGCGCTACTGCTGCAACGCGCTGTCAGAAGAGGAGCGTCGCGAACTGCGCATGTTCTCCGCGCAGCGCAAGCGCGAGGCCCTTGGCCGTGGCACCGTGCGTTCGATTCCCCTCACCCGCCAAGGCGTCACCTGCTGCAGGGTGAGTGTGACCATTGCTGTAATACTGGACGGAAGGTTTGAATAGAAGCTGATAGGGTGGTTTATGTATGTGATCTAGAGACATAGAACTGCTCAAATATAGTATTGCGTTGTACGCAAAGTCTTTAATGGTTTTAGCCCGCGGGAACTGAAAGTGAATCCGAAGCGAAACCCTTCTGAGTTAATAGGAGCGAGTACTTTTCGGTATTTGAAAGGAGAATTTTTCATGTTTTCGCAAACTTTTTATATTGTAACTTCTTTGGTATTCACTCTGCTCTTGGAACAAGGTCATACTCTATCATAAGATCGAGTCATCTTTGAAATTCTGAGTCGCTAAAACTCTATACTAATAAAATCAATTCTGTTTTCTTTTCGTCGCCTTCCTTCTAGGTATGTCAGTGTCACAAACAATGTTTGTAATTAGGTACTTCTTGAAAGGGTCTTACCTGTTTTCGCATTCTCTGTAACAAATCTGACCAACGGCAAAACACGAAATGCCAGGAAGAAATAAATAAATGAACTAGGAGGCTTTGAAATCTTAGAAAAAATACCTTATTTATCGCCTATTGTCACGTGATTCGACTGTGGTACACTTGGTAATTGAAACACGCAGGAGATTGGAAACATTGTGTACGTGTAATGCACGATGGCATGCTTACCTCGTAGACAGGTGATGCAATAAATATCGTTCTCCACTGAAATCCATCAGGGGAAAATGTGCTACTGGAATACAACCCTCATAGAAGACATTTTCTCCACCAACCGTTCTACTAATACCGCTGGTTGCTCGAAAAACACTAACGCTGATACATTACATTCCATTTTCCTTTCTGGAGTCTTGACAGAGAAACCTTGGTATTCCTCTCCATTTCATCCATTCTGCGCGTCTTGCCAGTCCTGCCCGCTTCACATCACCCTGCACCTGCATTTTACCCACAGTGCAAGGCCGACATTCTGGGAGGGGAGGTGGCGGTGTTTGCGTCCAGGGCGGGGCCCGAGGTGTGTTGGCACCCTGCCTGCTTCTGCTGTACCACGTGTGGAGAGCTGCTGGTGGACCTTCTCTACTTCTACACCGATGGACATCCCTACTGTGGCAGGCACCACGCCGAGCTCCTCAAGCCGCGCTGCACTGCCTGTGATGAGGTCAGTAACCATCGACTGCGGGATGATGATGTCGGTGGTGGAGGGCGTGGATGGTTGCGACCTTGGGTGCGGATGATGATTGTAGTGGTGGTAGTCATGCATGGTGGATGATGATGGTAATGATTGAGGTCATGGATTATTGTTGATGGGGGTGGTTGATTACATTTATATAGATAGTTGCGTTTGGCTGCCTAGCTGGACGTGAAGGTAAGTCATCTTCATACTACTGAACGTGATGGTTGTAGTGAAAGGAGGAGGAGAATCCGCTACTAGTAGAGTTTTTTGCGCGCCATTTGACAAAGATGAAATCTCTTTTCAGAGTTCAACTTCGAAAACAAAGTGTGAACCTTTGCATTTATCACCTATACATGCACAACGATAGGTAAAATGTGCAGGCGTGATACCCTTGAACATCGCTTTCCTTTTTTTTATCTTTCTCAGATCATCTTCGCAGACGAATGCACAGAGGCAGAAGGGCAGAGCTGGCACATGAAGCACTTTTGCTGCTTCGAGTGCGACCAGCAGCTGGGCGGACGTCGCTACATCATGCGGGAGGGACGACCCTTTTGCTGCAAGTGCTTCGAGACCCTCTTTGCCGAGTACTGTGACACGTGCGGGGAGCGGATCGGCGTGGACCAAGGCCAGATGACGCACGAGGGGCAGCACTGGCACGCCAACGAGAAATGCTTCCGGTGCCATACGTGCCAGAAGTCCTTGCTGGGTCAGCCCTTCCTGCCACGACATGGCGTCATCTACTGTTCGGCTTCTTGCAGTCGCGCTGGCTCCATGCAGACTCAGACGCCCAGACGGCCGGAAGACTACCTACAGGATCTTCAGGCCGTCAGGGTCAGTTCGCCCGTGAGCCACGTGCTGCAGGAAGGAAGGTCAGACATCCACGAAGTTCTTCGCCAACAGTACACCATCGGGGACTCGTCTTGCCCGGGCTCAGACCGTGACCAGGGCTACGCCACCAGTTCCAACAGCGAGGTCTATGCCCCAGGAAGCTACGATGCTGCCACCAGCCAGGGAACGCAACCACACCCCCATGCTCCCACCCCCTGTGCTCCCGCCCCGGCCCCTGGAGAATTGTGCCACGTGCACTTTGACGCGCTGACCCTGAGCGAGGCCAAGCGGCGCCACCGTCTGTCCCAGTTCTCCATGCCTGATCTCTCCAACCCAGAGGAGCCTAATCACCCAGGGCTGGCGGGTCCCGACCCAAGGGTCGCAGTCAGGCAGACTGCAGGAGGCTCGGACAGGAACCTTGCTGTGCATTACGCCAGGATCGGCGATCGACCCCCGGGCAGCAGCGGCCGGGAGTCTCCCGTGTACGAGGTTGCTGGAGGGATGGGGATGCCTGGTCCATCAAGACACCCACAGGACCGCGGTCGGCGGCGAGTGGACTTCCGGCCTCCCGACAACTTCCGGCCTCCCGACAACTTCCGGCCTCCCGAGAACTTCCCTCCAGAACCCCGGGTCCATAGGGGCCACTGCCGCCCCTGTCGCATCCCCTTGCCTGACGACGAGAAGATGAACCCCATCTCGCGGCCCAGCAACCCATGTCTGCGAGGCGCCAGCCAGCCAGGGGGCTACCCTCGCAGCCGCAGCTTTGAGGGCAGACCTGGAGGGATGGGGGGCGGCTACATGAGCGAAGGAGGGGGTCGACCCTCCAGGGCGGCCCACTGGCCAGCAGCCGAAGCTGAGATGGTGGACCACTACTCCTACATCCCTGATGACGACCGTTGCTCCACCTGCTCCAGCTCCTCTGACTCAGACGACTACTACTATTACTACGATCTGCCAAGGCGTCCTCACATCTCCTATGTGGACGACATGGGCATTGGAGGCACGGCCAGGGGGGCAGGGGGACGGGCGTCGAGGGGAGGCAGGCGGCACAAATCCAAAAACAAACAATGTGTCATTTCGTAGAGGCTCTCTGTCACCCGTCACTGCACACCATCCCTAGCAGCCCGGGCCCCCAGGGATCCAATCTCGGAGAGTTCTCTCCCCTTTGGAAATATGAAATAAGGACGAAAACGGAAGCGTTCGGGCTTCGACGTCAATGACGTCATTCATGTTTTTGTTGCATGGACGCTGTTAAAGCGCCACCTCAGTCAGTCGTAGCCATGGAAACCAAAGACAGCAGAGAAGTTTTCGTGAGGAGTACATGCCTTTTCCTTCAAGGAGTGAACACGGAATTGGGTGAGGTTATAACGCCCCCCAGCGTGAGCCGGTGCATTGTCCTCTTCAAGTAAAGAGTCAGAACTCGTGTGGATGATCTTGCCAAAGTTTTGTTCCCAGGCACTGTCTTCCAGTGAGACTTAGAGGGCAAGCCAAGTAGCAAGGACCCTGCTGGACTAGGGTGACGTCATTGCCCTCGTCCTTGAAGAAAGGCAGCCCTGGCTGTGAATACTGTATGCAGCATGGAGAATGTTCACGAGGTGGTGTGTACCAGATTTCGCATGTAGGAACACTGCATGATCATTAATGCCATAGCAACTTTGAGTTGCATGGACACAGGGCAACAGAAAAGTGCATGGAGAAAAGAGGACACTCTTTGGATCCTCAGCAGCATGAACTCCGAGGCGGTTGGACTCAGCATGTGTTGAAAACTCTGATCCTGCTTCAAGTGTTGTTCAGAGTAGTCCACCCCTGAAAATTAAGAAAAGAGAAGAAAACTGCCAGTAGAACTTGTTTGAACTATATGTGCTTGCATTATTTATTATTTAAACTTTTTAAATCACCAACACTTTCTGTCTTCTTTTTTTTTCCCTTCTCTCTCCTTTTTTTTTGCCCCCTTGGTTTACATTTTTAACCATGGACATTTCTAAGTCCTGCCAGCGTGTGATTTCTCACTGCTCTTTGAGCTGTGCTTTTCCTGCACTGAACTTGTTTAAGACTCGTGGATTCAAGATGGCCACTGCCACAAATGTTTGTTGTCCCTATTAGGATGTGGCTTCAGTCATGTATGTGTGGTCAGTGTTGAATTCTCGTGAGTTTGTTGCATCAGTTCAACTTAGCAATGGTCTGTACATAGGGCAAGATCAGAAGTGTAATATAATTGATCGCATGTTACTGTGCAATACATTCAGTTCTGTGTATGCAAACGCCTCAAAGTATGGATTCCCTTGCTTTGGATGCACTGCAAGCAAGTCATTGGTTGTGCCTTACATGTTTTGATTCAGCCTGACTTTTTATCATTTTATCACCTAGTTCGATTGCAGTCCTGCATTTTTACAAAGGCTACTTGTCCACCTCTGTAGCTGCTGCACTGATGTACAAATCATTGTTTGGTTTCTTGTCGTACAACTTTTAGGGGTAGTCTTCACACTGTTGCCCTGCCCGGTTGATGAATACTTTCTCATGTGACTTAACTTGAGGGTTGCCAGCATCCAAATGTGTGTACCACAGTTTTATATACATACCTTTTTTGTGTGTGGTTTTGTTTTGTTTGTTGGGGTTTATTGTCATTGGGTTGTTTTTGTGGGGGTTTTTTTCGTGTTTGCTTTTTTAGTTTGTTGTTGTTGTTTTTTTTTTTTTGGGGGGGGGGGTTAGGGGGAGGGGGTTAAAATGGATAGAAGGGCTATGCCTTCTTTTTTTTCGTGGTTTTGTTTTTGCTGCTCGTTTTTACTTTTTTTGGGGGGTGGGCTTGGTGGTGGATTGTTTTAGGAGGGTTTCAGATTTTTAACCCTTGATTTTTACCCTGGTACCAATTGAAGCTGCTTACATACAGTTTGTCTTCCTGGAGGTGAGAAAGATATTAAAAGCCCATTACTTACCAACATTATGATCTGAGAATAATGAAGATCTGGCAGTATTTTAAAAAAAGAGGAAACTTCACATTTGAACAGTTTTTAAAATGATTGATGACAGGGATGGATAAGATTACACAGATGCAGTGTTCCAAAGAAGAAACAAAATGATTTTTTTACTACGTTTCGTGCATTGGTCTGGGGTAAAGTGATAGAGGGATTATCTTTATCCTTTTTTCTGTGGCTATAATGGGGGAGGCTGTTGAAAATTCTAACCTCTTTTTCTAAGTTTGGAGGACCGAGGTTTGGCTTTGTGATTCTGCCTTCTTTTTTTTTTCTTTCTGTCTTTTTTTCAGACAAGTATTGAGAGCACTGAATTGAATCTTACAAAGTGATGTTGGACATTTCTAGTGTATCATCATGGACTTTGAATAAACATGACCCACTGATACATTTGTCTGTCATAAATGTTTCACACAGCAACAGTCTCGTGTCCATAGTCTCTGTCCCATGCTATCTGTTTCATCAATATACAAAGACTGTTTATTACCCATAGCACCATGGGTTTCATGACTCATAGTGTCAATTCTGAGATGTATTCACCTCTGTCATATTCTTTCTGTTGTTTGATACTGTCACTAGCAAACATGCGGTAGTTTTGACTTGTTTCCAGTTTTCTGTGAGCAATTCAAATGTCAAATAGTCAACTTCGTGTGTCTCTTGTCTCATTTATCACATTTTCCTTATGTTTATGACAAGAACGTTTATTTGAAAATTGCAGAATAATCATTCTGAATGAAAAAGAAAGTGGTCATAGATGTATCTCCTGATGAAAATAGTAGAGTTGCTCATCTTTTGCATTGCACTGCCTGTGGTGCATTTTGTTGTGTTGGGAAGATCAAACTGAAATGTATCTTCTTCCATGTGTAATATACTCATCTTCATCTTGGGACACTTTATTCTGTGGCATTTCAGACTTTGAGAACAGTTGGAGGTGTGCAGCATCTCTTAACCTCAGGTACTCAGTTTACTTCTTTTTTAAGCTTTTCTCTCCATACCTTGGCAGAATATTCATCTATGCACCTCTGATTTTCTTTTGTATTCAGCCACTTACTCATATTCCACCTGTTTGGTTCTTTAAACATTGTTCATCACTTTATCACACAGATGTATTGATAGTTGGCTGTTTCTCTGACTTTGTGCACTTGTTGGATGTACACTATTGTCCAATGGCTTTTTGCTGCTGATTTGTGCTTTGTTAAGGATTCAGAGAAATGTGCTAGTTGTAAAAAGCTGCCTGAGCATTAATTGTAAAACCACTTCTGCTTTCTTCCAATCTTTGTGCACCTGCACATTCATGGAAATCTGTCGCCATCTTGCTTCCAGTACAGTGTCATTCTTTCTCCCTAGGCTGTACACATAGCTATGGCAATTGAGTGTTTCTTGAACTGTACTTTACTTCTGTAACTGTCAGCTTTTAGTTGATCATATCTGCTGCAAGAGTCGGGCGATGAACCAATCAGCCACATTGTCTGAAGAGGCTGTGCACAGTGTTGTGAATCCCTATTTTCTATCACCCTTTATCACAAGTTGACATATCCAAGTTGATCCCTTTCATGCAAAATTTACCAACTTTTCCATGTGAGTATTGGTACTATTGATTACCTTGATCTCCTTGTGAGACTTGCTGAAAGGAAGAGCTCAAATCAAAACAGGTTGTCAAATATCACATGATGGTTGTGATCTTTCATTGATCGATTTTAGAGGTTGTATTTCTGATTGCTGGCTTTTAGAAACTATAAACTACTTGCCACGTGCTTTAGATCTAGGTGTCTGATGACAGTTTGACCGTTCGCTCTTTCCATTGTCTTCCAGTTAAAGAGTTCAGCATAATGATGTCACTGTGGTCACCTCACAGCTGCTCTGAAGAGCTGCATTTGCCAAAACAACCCAAAGAGTCAGACCTCTCTTACTGTCAACTTTTTGTTTCTGTCACCATACCATTATGTCTGCCACCTATGTACAGCTGTATATATGTGTATACTTTTGTCATCTAGATACCTGCAGGAGTCTATGTTGTGAGTAAAGTCAAAGTTCTTTCCAAACAAAGAGCTGTTTGTGTTTTTGTGTGTCTTTTGAGATTCATTATTGAACTGTGCATGGATGACTGGAGGGAGAGAGGCAGAGGGAAAGGGATAAACTGACATTGCATCTCCTAAACATCAGGTTTTACAATGGACGGAAGTTTGACAGACCAGGTGGGTACAGGATTAGAGGGCATGATGGATGTGCAGAGGTATGTCAGGCACAGTGTTTTTTTTAACGGGTTTCCTTTCCTTTTCACTTCAAAGAATGTTCGAGATGATTCTTGATCTGATACATTACATTTATACCAGGTTTATGGTCAAAATGCCTGAATGGAAACTTGTAGGCACAATTATCAATACATGAGGAGTTCATGCTGACGGATAAACAGAAACACCTGCAGTACAAACCAACGCAAGGATTCACCGAATAAAAGTCATATTTAAACTCTTCAAAGAAGTAGGCCCTTTGAATCCCAAATTTCGCTTTCCCTACCATCAGTCGGTAAATGGTGCGGTCTGCAGCCGAATAAGGGACGCAACTGGTGTACATGGGTATAAGTCGGAAAGAGTAGCGTCCCTTCCTTTACGGAAGCTCGTTTCTCCCACCCCCGATGCTGTCGAAATTCAACTTTGTAGCTGCGATGTTTCATCTCTCTGGGAATCATTTGTCTTTCTTTCCCCCCCTGAACCAATGCATAATTTACATTGTTTCTTCTCAGAAACTATTGGTACTACATGTTCCTTCATCACTGAAGATTTCCATACTCTGGCCAGGTGGTCATCTGTTGCCATACACCTGTGTGGTGGGCAAATCCCGCCAGTGCTCGATAATGACAAATTCAAGGTGGTGGTGTTCATCTCAGGAAATGGATGCAAAGCATAACACGTACACTTGTCCTTTTTAATTTATATCCACATACTCCTACCCTCAAATTGGAATTGCTCAAGCAAGTAACAAACAGACAATTTGGGACCAATCATGCACGCTCTTTTGGTGAGGCCCTCGAAAACAAATTACTGCAATACTGCAGCTATTGAGGGAGATATATCATAACTCTAACACTTCGTCTGTGACAGCAACACGTGAGGTCACCAGTTTTCATTCATGAACTTTTTGGAAACACTTCATTATGCTAAAGTTCAAATAATGACAAAGACAAAACACAAAAAGAAACAATATTTTTTTAACACTTTATTGTATGGGAAATAAACATGAAGATATGCGACCCCGTGTATGGATTTATCGTGTTGCAAGAGTGAACAACTATGTAAAGAATCAAATCCATGGCACTAAAGCCTATCACTTATCAAATATCTACAAAAGATTTCTTGTATAGTTTACTGGGGTGCTGTAAAGTACAACACCGGTACATGAAAAAACAGAGAATACATTATTTACAAAAGAAATCTTCATTGCATCTGATACAATACTGATGTTGTAAAATGGTAGCATGATTTGTTACTGTCATATGAAGATTAATCTTTCCTATGATGAAATATGAGATTGAGAATGCACTCTCCAAAATCCCATTTTGAACTCTTTTCCAAGTATTCTTTCCAGCTGTAGAGTGCAATGAGTAAGGAGTCTCTGTTTTGTCATCTTTTCAGCCGCACAAAAACAGTAACCATTTGTTAGTGTTAACCACTGAAGCTGAACTTTAAGAAAATAGTAAATAACTTGTTATTTTGCTCCAGACACAACAAAAGGCTTATATCCAAACAGTGCCTTTTCAAAAGCTTTCACAATCACTGTTGTTTATCAGGACACATGACAATGGGATTGAACATGAAATCTCAGTCTAAGTACAATGGCTCCAGGGGTTCACCTCATGGGTCATTATAGCAGAGCTTACATTTGACATTTGATCAGGGAAGCAGCATGTCATACTTTATCTACAATGCTGGGAGACAAAATACACTTCAACATCCCACAGTTTCACACACTCTACATTTGGTCAGTTAGTGATGCAGCATCTCCCTGGTAAGCAAGTGGCCAAGTCTAAGATACATGGGCAGATTCCTAACTGTTAAATGCGAGTTGTTTATCTTGTAAATATCAAATCAAGAGCTGTATATATCTGCAAGTTTTACTAAAGAATATCAGGTGAAAATTTTGCTTTCTCTTTAACATACAGAAAACACAGAAGTGAAAAGAAGAGGTCGTTTTAGCAGCAGCCATTCAGTGAAAAAAACAGAGAAGATTTCTTCGCCCAGAAACTCTCTCAAATTCAACAGGCATGTGTAGCATTGCTGGCCTGGAGCTGACATCTCCCTGATCAGTAGTGAGGCTATGGAGACTGCGGCAGCCATTGTGTGAGGACCAGCACATCTACGATCACGACTCTTGCGATGGAAGTAGACATCGATGCAGGGAGGGTTAGCGGGTGGTGGTGTTGAACTGCATGAAATACTCTGCAGTGGGCCTATTGGTGTACACTTCCTTGGACAAGTAATCAATGTGCGCCTTCTGCTCCTGGGCAAGGCGCCGGTTCTCATCAGCCATTGACTTGTCGATGTCGGTTCGCTTGCGGTTGTTTTCTCTCTCAATCAGCTCAGATGCCCGTGCGTTTGCCACACGCTGTCTGTCCCACTCCTTGTCTCTCAGCTCCTCCTCCTGTCGCCGACGCTGCAGAGACAAGCATGGGACAGTCAGGCAAGGGAGAACAAAGGCTGGAGTTTGCATGCATGCACCAGGCAGGAAATGTGTGTTTGATCCAGTGGATAGTCAGACAGGAGGTGTGTGAATCTGTGTGTATGTATGTGTGTGTGTGTGTGTGTGTGTGTGTGTGTTGTGTGTGTGCGCATGCGCATGTGAAAAGAAGTTTCCATGGCTACATGAAATTGGTAGAATTTAATACAGACAATGCTCAGACAGGTGAGGATGGGGTAGAAACGGAAAGGGAACAAGTAAGTTTTCTTGGTTGTACTGAACAGACAGCAGTTGCTATGGGTAACAGTTTACAGTACAAACATTAGGAAATAGTAGCTGGAAAAGCAGCAGCAGAGATCACATGACAGAGTTTTCAAAAGGACAATTTACATATGACGTATGTGAACACCGCCTACAGTTTTGTAATCCCAAGATTTGTCAATATGGTGGTGCCCATTTCTTTTTCTTTTTTTAATCAACAAATATTTGGAAAATCCCAAACTGCTACATTGTTCCCATAGATGCAGATGGCAAGCAAAACATCATATCCACAAATAGTTACCACAATTTACACTGCACACAGTTGGTCTGTGACAGCTCTTAGTTCACACAGTTACTGCATGTTGCATGCACACAAAACACTTCTCTTACTGCCTGCAGGCAGGGAATGCAAGATGCTCCAGAGAAGACAAGATTACAGTGGTGCTCTTCTTTATACTAAAACTTTTTCCTCCTACAGAGTTGAAACCCTCAATCACAAAAGTACAAAACCAAAAGCATAAACTGCCACTCTTCTGCATTTTATTTTCTACAAGAAGTTGAGTCTTACTCCTTTTTTTCACCAGAAACATTTTTTTACCAGAAATATTTTTTCACCAGAAGCATTACCGTGAACACTGCTCCCGTCCTTCATTTGCTCTCTGCATGGCCGAAAGCCACGTGAGAATTTCAAGAGGAAAAAAATCTGTGTCACCCACCTCCCTCTCCTGGCGCTGGATTTCCTGCTGGCGCCGAATGTCTTCCAGCTGCTGGGGGGTCATGCCCTTCCAGCGGTCTGTGATGACGCGGTGTGGACCAAAGGCACTCTGGGCCACCGCAGGGTTCTCAGTGAGGATGTCTCCAAAGATGTGATTGGCAATCTCTGTGTACTTGTCATCCAGGTCCTGCTGCGCCTTGAGTCGGGCGCGCTCCGCCTGCTCCCTGGCCTGTGGGTGCAACAGGTGAGGCTTGAAACATGGGCATGAACAACATGGACATTGTCACACTAGGCAACACCATGAGCTGATGTGGTGCAATGCACTCCTCAACACCACCATGAAATCCAACATAGTGAAATATTGAGACCATTCATTGCAATGAATACTGCTGCACTCCTCAGTATGAAACTCTGGAATGTTCTGTTGCCAGATAATTTTTGGGAGCAGTCAACATTTTCTGATAAAAGAGGGCTGTCTGTGGGAGTTGATAGATCTTCCATTTACAGCAATAGTGTGGCAAGTTTGTTTCTTAACATACACTGACCCACACACAGCTGCTAACTCACAAAGAGCTTGAAATTGAATGATCACAGGTCTCAGTTATTCCTTAGATACAGTTGAAACCTTTTAGTTGGGTTGTATTGATACATGGTTAGTAAAACAGCATTTATGATTACTATTTTGTTCATTTTTGACAGCAAATGTTACCACATTTTAATTTGAATGTATCACGCTCAAACAACCTATTTTTCCACAATACTGGTAAATCAATTAACAGACGATGTGAATGCCATTTATGCGAATAAAACTAGGGATGCTGTTTCAGATACTGCAAAAGCTCAGTCCAGGGCTTTGGAGGTGATGCAGTAGATGTGAACTGCTTTTACATAGCCATTGCATAAGACAGATGGAGTTAGTTCCCTTGGACCAAACGAAGCAGGCATCTTCAAACTGGGGATTTACTCTTTTTCTCCTCTTCAAATCAATAGTGTGAACTTGTATTGTATCGACATCAAACTGACAACAGACTTTTAACTGTTTGTTGTGGGGTGAATTTCTCATGAATGGAGGCGCAACATGACTAGTGATAGTTGGAAGGCAGAAGATGTGTGCACGCTCACCCTACCCATCATTGCAATTTAGGAGCTATGGTAGCTCTACCAGACAAGCTCTCTGGATGTTTAAACCTAAACACTGCTCTTCCAATACTGTGTGTTGCTGGCACTTATCCATCCATTTCTGGTATAATGCATTTTGCAGAAATGTTTTCATTTTCCTGGTATGAATTAGAATACATTTTTCATGTTCAATTTCCACACACATTGTGTACTTCCTTAGCCATATTATTTCAGAAATTGTGGAGACTATTTTTTGTTGTTGCATGGCATGCACAGACAAAGACACAGGCACATAAGCTACAGTGCATGTTTCATAGGCTAGGCTACACAAAGTCACAGAGACTCTAGATGGAAACCATTGGTGGGGGGTTGGAGGGTGAGGGTGGGGGGAAGAGCATTAAAACAATGGTATTTGTGAAGAATGGCATATACATACATGTATGTAGGTGTGTGTGCTTCTACGTGTGTGTGTGTGTGTGTGTGTGTGTGTGTGTGTGTGTGTTGTGTGTGTGTGTGTGTGTGTGTGTGTGTGTGTGTGTGTGTGTGTGTGTGTGTGTGTGTGTGTGTGTGTGTGTGTGTGTGTGTGTGTGTGTGTGTGTGTGTGTGTGTGTGTGTGTGTGTGTGTGTGCATGCATATTCATGTTCACACCAGTGTGCTTAGGCCAAAACTAAATATAAGTTGTGGTTAAGGTAACATGGCCAACAAAAATTGGGTCAGTAAGTTGGACAACTTCTTTTTCTTCTTCTTTTAAGAAGAGACAAGATTGAACATGAACCTACATTTCCTTCACTGAAAATGCTTATTACAACTTAAATAGTGGATTCCCTGAGTGCTCATAGGGCAGTACAGATGGAAGAGTACACAGTTCTTTGTTTACCATCATTTTTTTTCTCTCTCCTTGTTTTGTAAAATATTTTGGGTGTAGAAAGTAGGGTGGGCAGAAGAAATATAGGGTTATCATAACCACAACTATTTGGGGGATATGTGTGTGTGTGTGTGTGTGTGTGTGTGTGTGTGTGTGTGTGTGTGTGTGTGTGTGTGTGTGTGTGTGTGTGTTGTCTTATATAAGTGGAATTGAGGAGATGGTTGCTGAGAGGAGATCTTAGCAAGCCAGGATTGACCACTGACCAGAGCCTTATTGTAGTCTGCCTGGGCCATGTCCAGTGCACGGCGACACTGCTCCTCCGCCTCCTGAAGAGCCAAGGCGCGTTCATCCAGCTCACGCTGTTTGAGCTGGTACAGGCGCTCTGCGGCCTCCTGGTTGCGCTTGGCATGGTCCTTCTCATTCTGCTGCTGTGCCAGCCACTCACGCGCCTGCTCCTGCTGGAACCGCTGTCTGGCACGGTTGTTCAGGTCCTCACCATCAAATTTCTGAAGAAAAAAAGGTACCAGGATGATAACAGTTATTTCTGGTTTGAAGAATACTGTGATGTTTGAGTTATTTCTTAGCTTTTTTGTGTGTGGATAGAATATAAAAATGTACATTTTTATATCTTTTAGATCTTAGTTAGTGGTTTTGAAATATTACATGTGGAGTATAGCTTGTGATAGCTCTCTCTCTCTCTCTCTCTCTCTCTCTCTCTCTCTCTCTCTCTCTCTCTCTCTCTCTCTCTCTCTCAAGTCCACACATCGCCTCATCCATTGGAGGCGCCTTCGAACCAGGAACCATCCAAGGGTAATTGTGACCAAGATCAAAGGCCATCACCATCGTGTCAGAGAGGTGGGCACGCGATGTCTGGCTGACCAAGCAGCCCAGGGAGAGGGATGAAAGCATGACACCTGGGTGGCACTAGCATGTTGCAGAGACGGCAGCAGCCCAGCTGTGCAAAGCGCAAGTAGTGCAGATTTTGTAACGCTGTGCACACCAGTTGGACAATGACGCTGATGAGATTGACTTGTAGCTATTTCGCTCGTACACAAGACTTGAACAAGTCTTGAATATTTGCTATTTGCTAAGTATTTGGTTTTGTTGCGGGGTTTTTTCTCTCTCCTTGTAATGGGCCCGAGGCCCACACAAAACTGATTTGTACTCGTACTTGCTCTCTCTCTCTCTCTCTCTCTCTCTCTCTCTCTCTCTCTCTCTCTCTCTCTCTCTCTCTCTCCTCTCTCTCTCTCTCTCTCTCTCCTCTCTCTCTCTCTCTCTCTCTCTCTCTCTCTCTCTCTCTCTCTCTCTTCGTTCGTTCTCTCCCTCCAATCTATAACCAGACAGACTGACCTTAACAATAAATTTATTTTGTCTTTTCTCTTTCATACTGCTATCGTACTTTGCATCAAATTTACACATAGCACAAACAGAAAACATTTCTGACAGCAAGCAAGACTGCATGTCCACCTGTGA
>JAWQFJ010003631.1:0-28041 GCA_034096865.1 Theodoxus fluviatilis
ATCAGGAGAAATGGGCCAAAATGAAGATGTAAACCATTGTCTCTGACCACAGTGTGTAAACTTAGTTTTTCATTTTGGTAACAAGACTATTAAAACCAATTAAGTGCAAACACCACCATCCACCCACTTCACCACCACCACCACCACCCCAAACTCTTTTAAACGCTAGCCCTATATATGCTCATATTATTATTTATACAAATAGGTTATCCTTTTTACAACAAAACTCATATAATACTTTAATAGAAAAGGAAGTTCCACATACAATTTCATGTGATAAAATAATGAACCATTGCACAGTCTATCTGGACAATACATCTTTAATCTTGTCCCCTTATAAACCTGTGCTAGTCACACCAAAGATTGTATTGGGTCTTTGCCATCACTTTCTTCCATACCACTGTTCCAGGCTGCCATGGCTGTTTCATCCAGTGTGTGGCAGAACTCCCCCATGCCAGACTTCATGGCACTGGAGTCTCAGATCTCAGACAGCATCTCTGAGTTCTTCACCAAAGCTCAGATGGCTGCCATGAGTGAATATGAGAAGCAGCGCTACAGAAACATCAGGAAAAACTATGAGATGATGAACCTTGTTGGTAAGTAGCTGATATGTGTCATAGTTTTAAAGACAATAGATTCTATATTGAGCTTTTTATTCCCACATGTAAATTTCTTACCTACTAGCTGTCACAGAGAAGAGAATCATTTTGATGTGATCAAATCATAGTAATATCAAATGTACAGTGTGCTGTGCAATACCTCACCATGCATTGCAGTGCACTAGAATCTCTACATTTTTCCTACTGATGCAATAGAGACAGCACTGAATGATTAAGGATCAGAGACAGCACTAGATGACTGACTGAGGATTGATGAATACGAATTTGAAACCTCTGGCACTGCCTCAATGATGCTGAAAGATATACAAGAACCATGATGTCTGTCCCAGAGATTATTAACTCTTAATGCTAATATTGAAAGTCCACATTTTGTTCCTTTGCTTAACTTTCTACATATGTGTCACTCATTACCTTGCCTAATTTTGCTTCCTGAGAAAAAGAAATTAAAGCAAAAATGGAACTTTGTAATATGCTGATGAAGATTGTCCTGTTTTCTCCTGTCTTAATTTCTTAAAAAATTATAATTTGAGATTAGCACATGCATGGATAATTAGTTAATGTTTCATTATTTCATATTCATGGTTTGCTCATGTCCTGTGACTGGAAGATGATGCAGTCATATTTAATGCTGCCTTTGGTCAGGTTGAGCTCTTCAGTCTGGACAGACTTTGACATAATAGCTTTTGTATGTTCACTTAAAATTATCTAAGGCACTCCCCACCTGCAATTTTGTTGTTGTAGTGGTTCAATCTGGCCACTTATCTAATTTTAGAAAAGGAAAAAAGATCAGGCTGACCTACTAACCCTTTTTTCTTTAGCCATATTACCATAACTACAACTTTTTTTCTTCTTTCTAATGCCATTATTTTTGTCAACACAGGAATGCCCCTCTCTCGACCTGAATTCATGCGGCCTCCCAGGCAGAAGAGAGTTTTACCCGAGTCCAGTGAGTCGGAGAGTGATGCGGAGTGGACTCCCAGCAGCGAGAGAGGCAGAGTCAGGAAAAGGAAAGGTGAGGCAGAGTGCTTGTCACTGTCCCTTTTAGTTCATGGAACACTGCAAGTCAGGGTGCCTCTTCTACATTTCTCCACAGTAACTAAGACAGCCAAACCACATTTTACTTTCACAACACGACCAGGTCAAAACAAAACATAGTTGTGGCCAAAACAACATGGCAAAAAAATTGGTCTGTTGGTAGGTCTGAACTTCCTTTTTTATTTTCATTTTAGAACTGGAAGCGGCCAGATAGGACATAAACCAAACTTTCTCTAACTAGAAACACTTCTGTTAGTTTTAGCTTAAATAGTGGGTTCCCCGAGTGCTCATAGGGCAGGGAAGATGGGACAGCACCCAGTTTGTTGTTTACCATCATTTTATTTCCTTTTTGACTCACATGCGAAGCAAAAGTGAGTCTATGTACTGAGCCGTGTCGTCCGTCCGTCCGGGCGTCCGGGCGTCCGTAAAAAACTTAAACGTTGGATTTTTCTCAGAGGCTATTAAGTCTATCAACACCAAATGTGGCATGATGGTGTATGATGACAAGGCCTCAAAAAACATACATAGTGACTTGACCTTGCTTCAAGGTCAAGGTCACAGGAGCCATAAATGTGGTCTCAAAAACAGTCATTTTTCACATTTTCCCAATTTTCTCCCACGTTATTGAGAATGGGCGACCTTAGCTACAAGTGGTATATAGGTCAAAGCAAGCCCTATCTTTTGATACCAGTTTGGTTGACCTTGCTTCAAGTTCAAGGTCACAGGAGCTCTTCAAAGTGGGATTGTATACATATTTTGAAGTGACCTTGACCCTGAACTATGGAAGATAACTGTTTCAAACTTAATAATTATGTGGGGCACATGTTATACTTTCATCATGAGACACATTTGTTCACATATCATCAAGGTCAAGGTCACTTTGACCCTTATGAAATGTGACCAAAATGGGGTAGTGAACCACTAAAAGTGACTATATCTCATGGTAGAAAGTGCCAATAAGCACCATTGTGCTTCCTATGTCTTGAATTAACAGCTTTGTGTTGCATGACCTTGGATGACCTTGACCTTGGGTCAAGGTCACATGTATTTTGGTAGGGAAAATGTGTAAAGCATTTCTTTGTGTATGATGTCATTGGTAGGTTTAGTTGTTTGACCTTGACCTTGAAGGTCAACTGAAGGTCAAGGTCATATAAAGGTCAAGGTCAAGCATGTGAGTCGTATGGGCTTTGCCCTTCTTGTTTTCTTTTTGCGTTATAAAATAAAAAGTTATGGTCAGCAGAAAAAAGGGTAGGTCAGGTTACCATAACCACTACTAATATCTTCTTGGCCTTTGCTATTTATTTGTTATAAAATGTAATAATTCAAGTTTTAATAAAAGCTGAGTAGTGTATGGTCTATTTTTATGCAGTAACTCCAAGTTTTAATCAAAGCTGAAGAACTTGTGTATGATCTGGTTGTGTGCAGTACTTTGTATCCACTGACAGTGGAACATCACAATTTTAACAATCCTTTTAAGGCTATTATTGTTTTTCTTTCTTTCTTTCACTCTATCATCTTCAAGTTTACTTCTTATAGATGTGGAGTTCATACCAAAATCCAGTATGGTTGCTACTGCATTTCTAATTACTTTTATATCTCATGAATGATTCTCCTTGCTGTGGTGACTTGGCTTCACTGTCATAGGCATGAATAGACAAGGTAGACAACTCTTGTCGTGCTTTTGGATTATCTACCCCTGCATCATCAACCTTTCAGACCATACAGTTTGCACTCCATATACTTTCTTCCATGGCCTTTTAAACTTTTTTTCTTTTCAAAACTCCTTCTGTTTTACTGAGTCATATTGAGAAATCTTCATGAGAGAATGGGCCAGGCAGTTCACAGTTGGATGCAATATAATGAGTGTACTTGTTTGAAGGACTAATTCAGGTATGGACATGGTCCTGGCATAGTCCAGGAATGTGGCATTTGCCATGACATCCACATTATCATTATGAATATAATTTTAATGTTTGATTTTATCCCTGCACATTTGTTCATGTGTAACCCTGTATGTATAAATGAAGTTATTTCTTTTTTAGTGAAGTATGAAACAATTTGGCTTGTCTTGACCACCAGAGTTTTGACAAGTAAAGAACTTAAGCAAAAGTTGTTGAAACTTCTTTTTTTTCTTTGACTAAACTGAACAGTGTCTGGGATGGCAGAACTTACTAAAGAAAGGTAAAGGTACTGAATCTTTGGCACATATGTAGCATATCCTCATCCAAATCTGAGTTACTTAACACCTTACATTTGATCATTTAGCCTCTTGATTAATCCTTTACGGACACAATCATTGTGACAATGATACCAAACACAGTGACAGATAGATCTGAACACTGTCATGCGCGCTATGTCTCCACTCCCGGAGAAGTGTTCCAGTCTGATGATGGATCATGACTGCACACAAGGATTCATGATACAACAGCTTCTCATCACTGCCCTCGCAGGCACCCAGTTTTACTCCTGGGTGAGGAGAGACAGTGCAAGTCAGGCACCCAGAAGCTGCGACTCTTGGATCCATGCAGCTTCGAACACTGCAGTGCTAAGACTGCCACACCCACTCTCTGTGTGCTTTCTGTGGGTGCCTGCTCTGAAGACTATCTGTCATGACAAAACCAAACCTCTGCCCCTGTCTGTCCCTGCTGCTCCATGGGTACCTGGCTGACTGACAAACAGTGCTTGCAAGACCGCAGCAGTTGCACTGACAAAAGACATTCAAGTGTTGGGACTCTTTCTCACATACTTTTAAAATTCCACCCTTCCACAGCACATTGATGCAAATTTCATTTCAATAAACACAACCGCAACATTGATATATATCTCTGTGTGCCTCTTAAACCTGCACCTTCCAACCATATACTGTTGTTTTCACTACATGTATTATTGTTTGACTTTGGGCAAAGTTTTCATGTAGAAAATAAATTCATACCAAAACTACCTGTTGCATTCTTATGGTTAAGATATTGGGTAGGTAGGCTGTAAATAATTATTTCTGAATTAGATATTTGAGATTATTCCATCACAGCTTTTTTCTATTTATCTGATTGTTTGCTTCTTTGCTTTCTTTTTTATATGCTTTCTTACTCTTTCCAAATCTGTCCATCTCTCCATTTCTGCCCATTTATTTGTTGATACTTTTTTAATTAACATATATTCAATTGCCTGTTAATTTGTTGATCATTTGATTGCTTTAGAGAGGGTTGTGTGTGTCAGCACTGGTGTGTGTGTGTGTGTGTGTGTGTGTGTGTGTGTGTGTGTGTGTGTGGAGAGAGAGGGAGAGATTTTGAATAGGAATGAACATCAAAAACTGGGACTCTTGGGAAATTACATCATTTTCCTGTCTTCCTCCTTTCCTAGCTGTGCTTAACTTTCTGGCCTGGTCATTCTTGGACTGAAATATGGTTGTCGTCACAAGGCAATGTGTGCATGTTTGAAATTGAAGCATTGAGGCTGTCTTGAAATAGCACTGGCCTTTCTGACTCCTCAACCTGGCTGCTGTTCCAGCCAGTGAATTTTAGCATCCTCTTCCTCATCCTTTTTTGTTTAAATACAAGAAATACTTAAAGAATTCTTCATGTCCCCCCTATAAAAAGTGGCAGATTAGAGCCAAATGTATAAATTTCCATTTTTAATCAAAATAAAGGTTGCCTGGTGACAATAAGCGCTTTTTAGATAATTATGATCTTCATCCACGTGTTCTAGTGATTGTTGGAAGATTGCTGTTCGATTACAGATGTCAAGGCCTTCCTGCCCAGGCCCAAGAAAAGAGACCAGCCTCCATGCAGAAAGGTGAGAAAGCAGACAAGAAGAAAATGCAGACTCCAGGTGTTTTCAATGTGGAATGCATTTATTATTTGATTTTTGTTTGCTTTTAATTTACATCTAAGATTTATTTTGTCTAAGTTTAGGCGTGGATCAACATGGTCGGTAGATCGATTGAAATGAGATCCTAGAAAAATTAACGGTTAAAATGTATGGGCTGCAATGTTTCCCATGTCACATTACTGTCACAATTGATTGCATGTGGCTCTTTACTTAGTTGAAAGGTATGACTTAAAAAATGTAATGGAACTGGAAGTGGAAGGATGTTAAAAATTTGAAATGTCTACAGGATCTGTAACTAATTTGGAGTGGGATTTTTTGTTGTTGTGGACCTCCTTGTTTCCATCAGAAATAGCCTGATTGCAAGAGTCTGCCTGTTTTCCAGAAGGGTTTCTGCACTCCTGCCAAGGCCAAGCCAGAGGAGAAACCTTGGCGGTACCCTGTCCGTGTCAGGAAAGTGCGCTACATGAGCTTGGAGATTCCTGATGACGACTACTTCCTGTGTGAGTACAAACTTTGCTGTAATGCTCTATGTCACTTTCACAGTGTCCAGAGATCATCCTTAACTCAAGGTAAACCTGGTTCTTGGCTTCTCTTGGTCATGTTCTGAACCTGTCACCAGGAGGTCACAGGTTCATTCCTGGCCTGAGCTTCTCAAACTCTCATGGTCTGTCACTTGCAGGGTCCTGATTTTGTATTAGGACCCCAAAAATTGTTTGTTTCTGGTCACCCAACCAACCCTAAATGTTGCCATCAACTCTACACTTTTTCTTTCACTGCTGGAAAACACGCACACACATGCGCAGAGAGAGAGAGCGCGCACCTAAAAAATTTTAATCCTTCATTAGAATCTATAACTACAGTTGAATTTTATGTGTAGAAAAATTGTTTTCCCAGTGTACAAAAGTTGGTTTAGTGTGTGCGTGTGTGTGTATACAAAACATTTTTATTTACATGTCTACAAAATGGCAGCCCTTCTTTGAAGAACAACAAAAAGTTCCCGTACACCCCTTTCCCCCTTAGGATAGTTCTTGTTATACCTGCTTGGTCTGGCTGCATAGATAGATACTCCTAAAAAACTTTATGTATCATAGCAATTGTCACTGTCAGTCAGCTTAGGTAACAAGAATGATGCATTAATGAATTTTGTTGATGCACAACAGAGTGGACATTCTAAATCTTTAGAAAATGATTACATTTAGAAGAAAGTAAGAATGCTAAATTTTAATATGTGAAAGCAATACCTTAACCAGCATGATTAGTTTCTTAGATGCAAATGTCTTGCTGTTTCTTAAATGCCAGACTACACGTTTTCAACATATTTTACTGCAAAAAAATATTTTGGTGTATCCACATAGGCACTAAATGTAATTTTAAAGATCCACTGATTCAAGGTTAATGTCAGAGAAAATCAATCTCACCACACAATATCAGAACTGCAAATGAAGCTGTTAGGATGTGATCATGAGGGAAGCACTGGAGTTCCTACAGACCAAAATTACTTGTGTAAAATAGCAACAAGGGAACAAAAGTAGGGTATTTCATTAAAGAGAGCAGCAAGATTACTGACAAACTTCCAGAGGCACATGTGTGTTAGCAGATGTTTGCAAACATTAGCACACATACACAATATATGTGCACGTCCACAATACTGGCAAATGAATGTGTGACAGGCAGGTGGAAAATAGCAATGGTGAATAGCAATGGTGGCCAGCTTGGGTGATGGATTTCCGAGAATGCTTGTGGTCACGATTTGAGTGAATTATCAATAAAAGAGGCATTATTTCACAACACAAGTCCTTTGAGCATTATTTCAACTATTCTAGAAATTGTTATTAACCAGATTATGAGTCGGATGGACCGCCGAAAGCAACAACCCATGTGCGCAGCATGACGTAAGTTACTTCTGCAGCAAGCGGAAACGAAGCCTTTTAATTGGTCAAAAATAGCGTGTAAAGGTCAGAAGACATGCGCAAACGGTGTAAACAAGCCCGAAAGACAAGGTGAAGGTTGCCTGTGTGGTTTAAAGCAGAAATGATTTTGCGACATGTTTGCTACACGAGTAGAAAACGTAAGTTACCGGTGGAAACGATCGGAACCGACTTCAGAGATAAGCTCTATCACAGTGTATTATCTATGTGCGTTCATTATCTTTTTATTTCTTTCGATTGTGAAATGAATGAAACACAATCATGACTTTGGTTTTCTGCAATTTTACCACTCGGTGTGTTGTTCAATTGTTTTTCTTCTCCCATGGCGCGACGGAAACCAAAGTAACGAACGCATTGCTCTTTTTTGAGTGGCCAATACTGTTACTTTTCTTCTAGAAACCCAGTTTTTAATAGCATGAGTAAAAAATATGGTGTTGGAAATGCATATTTTCACCAAAGATTCGCCTTTTGAATGCATCTCAAAGAAGAACTCGAGCAAACAAAATCTGCACTCGCCTAATGTCACACTTACCGGCGCCATTTTGTTCACAAGCAGTGCCTTTATTTCGTTTTTGTGAACCTCATGGTACCGAAATGAAACATATAAACACGCAGACTATAAGAAAAACATTTCATGAAGCTATATCATCACAAATCATGCACATCTGGAGCTTTTAAGACTTTAGGAATCATAATTTTGTGAGGGCAACCAGCATTTCCGCCATTTTTGCCAGTATCGTGGACGTGCACATATATATCATACGACACACATGATAATGCATACATTATATGCATTCACATGCAGATATTTAACATGATCAATTACCTAAATGGGAATCCACCTCCATGATTTTTTCTATGCTGGCAGGTTCAATTAGAGGCGATGTAACTCGTTTCTCCACAGCCAAAACGACCCCCTCTGCTGTCTGGATGCCAATGGCAGTAGACCCCAACTGAAATGCAGTCAGAGCCAGCCATTTCATGGGGGGAAAACAACTGCAAATAGATCTTACACGTTAGACAACTTACAAATGTACAAAAACACATTTTCTTAAAAAGAATTGTGGTTATTAGTACATCGCAACTGTTAAAAATGGACTCATCTAAATGTTTGACTTAACAAACTGTCTTGATGTAATCACATGGAAATTAACAACATAACTGAAAATGCAAAGGAATCAGATGTTTTCTTCAATGAAAGAAGAATTTCCTCAGTATGACAGAAATTACAGCAAAGTTGTCAGTTGTTAAGGATAATGCATAAGGCACATAGAATGCATTTTTTTCGTATTGAGAGAGTATTCTACAACAACGAATAAACCATGTGTACACACCTTAATGGCTTCGATGGCATACTCCACTTGAAACAATCTCCCCTCAGGAGAAAAGGTGTTGACACCACGGTCATACTCAGATCTCGTCAGAAACATTTTCTGTAAAAGAAAAAATAATCATAACATAAAATGATAAAGTTCTCTGTTTCACTCTCATACACTCTACATGTTAATGCAAATCATGGTGGTGCAAGAGGCACGAAAAACTGCAAAACCGTGTAACTTAACAGTAGACAATAACAGATGTCTGATGAATACACACATAAAGCAACTAGTATTAGCAGCGCTTTCAATTGTGATTAGTACTAATAGTAGCTTTCAGTTTCACTGCCAAATCGGACGACCACAGTCCAAGTGAACCATTGATTCACCTATTTTCATACCATAGTAAGGTTGATTGTTTGATAATTGAATACTCATTTAACATATTATCAATAAGGGCAACTCATACCTCTACTTAACACTTAATATTCGATGCTGTGAGAGGATAATCCTCATCAAAATACTGCGACTAACACTAACAGCTTATTCTCACCATGACAATGGACAGGCTTAGTTATTACATGTAATAACACTACAACAGCAATTTCGTTAGTTTGATTGAATTCAGCAGGTAACATTGACATAGACGATAGGGGCGATTTTTAAAATATAAAACACACTCAACAGGACAAAGTTATGCTTTGAGAGCTTTCGTGCGAGAATGGGCCCAGGTAATAACTAATAATTATAGAGCACTAAATATTATTTCCAACCAAACGCACGACTCGATTCGCACGAAAGTTCAACTCCTCAGTATTTAACCTTGCCCAAATTTAAGCGCATTAATACTCCTTCTCGCATAGCATAGCTTTCCATACATAGCTTCCATGAATACTTATATATCCAAGCGAGTATCACGGCACATCCAAATTCATTTTCATCAATTCATGCTTTCAATCTTCAGTTGTGGACCATTAATTTTTCGCGATTCATGCAGTGAAAGAGCACTTTAAGACATTTTCATTAGGTGACGCCGGGTTTCCATTATCATGAGACGACATACAATTCTAATAGACATCTTGACGGCATTGTGATCAGAGGACAACGCAGTCATACACTCACCAACAAAACCAAAGCAGCCGGTGGAAATGTGACTATGCAGTTTACATATGGCGGTGGATCGTACTATGCTACCTCCCCAACACCAATCATCAGTCGAACAAAGAGTTGCGTCCCTTTTCAGAGACGGCTTGATTTTGGCGTTGTTCGCGCTGTAGATAGTTATATCCGATAAGCACTTTCAAGGATGTACATTTGTTTTCTGCAATAACACTTTACAAAATCGTCTGAGATTTGTTTGCAAAATTTCTGATTTTGAAAAGTGTCGATTGAAAGTGACTGCTCATGGTATATCATCACACGGTTAAAATATCGAAAGCAAACTTTCGAACATACACACGCCTATGGCGATTTCTTGCACACTTTGAGCACACACAACACTTTTTTCTGGAGCAATCATCCAAGAAGCAAAGGAGCTGAAGAAACGCAATTCTTTTATTTTCAATAAATAATTTCCCTCGATATTGTATATAGTGCGTGTATATATCAGCTGGTATATGCAAACTAAGTCAAATGAAAAACCGATTATTATTATAATTTACAGAAATTATATATGTTGCACTCTGTTTTGATCTATTCGGACATTAAATAGAAATCACGTAATGATTATTGAACGGATTTGCACTATTCACAAAGTCGAAACAAGCTAGGCGACCATGCAATTTTGACCAATAGTTCGCATCTGCCTCTCTCTCTCTCTCTTTCTCTCTCTCTCTCTCTCTCTCTCTCTCTCTCTCTCTCTCTCTCTCTCTCTCTCTCTCTCTCTCTCTCACACACACACACACACACACACACACACACACTCACGCACACACACACACACACACACACACACACACACGCATACACACACACGCACACACACACACACACGCACACACACACACGCACACACACACACACACACACACACATGCACACACACCCACATAGGCCTACACATACGCACGCACACGCATGCACACACGCACGCGCACGCGCGCGTACGGCGCGCATCTCATCTCCCTCGAATCCCCACAACAATTAAAGTCCACTTGCTGTCAAACATAAATCTGTCCAAAAGTACTATCGATCATAATATCTCCACTCTAACTCTTACCAAAGATCGTGTATATTATATTATACATGATCTTTGCTCTGTTGGCCTAACTCTTTAATTACAGTATTTACACTTGTCAATGTCATCCTTCCATCAGCTAGCTTTGGCGACCGTTGCTTGTGCGGTCACCTCAGTTGATAGATCCCTCATGCAGTAACTCCAGAAACTTTTAAAGGTATATAGTACCCATGCAGTATTAAAAAATGTTTTGGAAAAATGGCAGAAAGTATGTTTTTCAATTCACCTTGTAGTAAATCAAGTGTAGAATTTGATATGCTTTGTTCCTGGGAGCAATATGTGTTTTATAGTAAATATTTGGGAGGAAGAGATCGTGCGTAACTGCATGTCGGCTATCATGATGAGAAATTATAACTTCAAATGCAGTTTTCTCCTATTTCCAGGATTTTACCGCTCTGTGTTAGATTTCAGACTCGATCATATCTCGATCTGTCCTCTAGCTGAATTTTGACTTCCTTGAAACTTGAAATATTTAGTTTTTATATAATTTATATAGTCTGCTTCATGGGATGACCCATAATTGGGGGTAGCTCTATTCCATTCAAGAGCTCAGTTAGGTATCTCGGTGTTCACATTGACTAGACCTTGTCCATGCACGATCAGATTAGCAGTACATGCCGTGCATGTTTTCTGGAACCGCGCCGTATTGCATCAATCCGTCAAGACCTTTCGGACACTATACCTGTGCTAGGCTAGTAACTGCCAGGATCACGTCACGACTGGAATAGGCCTACTGCATTTCAGTCCTGGCGGGTCTTCCGGGAGAACATGGACATTACATTCTTATTGGATCCATGGGCAGAACAACTAAACCGTCTGCAATGAGTTTAAAACAGTGCGGCACGTCTGGTTCTTATGAAGGGCAAGGGTGATCATGTGACACCCCTCCTGAAACATCTACACTGCATGTTTCTCGTTAATTTCCGCTGCCAGTACAAAATTGCTGTTTTGGCGTACCGTCATTTTGATTCAACCCTTCCGGCATATCTTTCGGCTTCCCTTTGTACCTATCACCCTTCCCTTTCTCCCCGCTCATCAAGTGAAAAGTTTCTGAAAATTCCAAAGCGTAGTACCATAATCTTTCGGAGAGCGTAGTTTCAGCAAAGATAGTCTGGGATTCCCTGCCGGCTGGCCTACGTGAGGCACCAACTATGTCCATTTTCAAATCTCAGTTAAAAACCCATATGTTTTGTCTTGCTTTTCTGTAACCTCCTAGTTGTTTTTTTTCTCCAAGTCCTGGTATGATAGTCGTACGCGCATTGAGTTCTTGCAAGAAATGCGCGTTATAAATGCTATTTTTTATTTTATTATTATTATTATTATTATTATTATTATTATTATTATTATTATTGTTAAAAACTAGAGTATTTTCCTGTTTGTAAAAGTTGCTGGATCATGAATACATATGCACTGAAAAGAAAAATGGTATGAACAGTAACCGACATTGTATTAATTCTTACTTGAGCCAAGGTGGTCCTGAAAAGGGCCGTTTACAAGCAAGCGTATACCCCCGTTTCAGGGCCACCTATAGCTTGGCTCAAGAAAGAATAGGCTTACGTATACATTTGTCGGTTACTGTTCACACCTTTTTTCTTATCAGTCAATATTTCGACCGACCCCGGCACCCCACTCTTTACCTGAATATTAGCGACTCAATTCATGTAACTTCAGATGTGAAATTGTGTTAAATGAAATGGTCAAAATATGTTGTTATTGTTTTGGGTCTAGCTGTACGTACGTACTGTACGTACTTCTGTGCAATTAAATTACAATGATGTTTCTATCATTAGCTCCTGTTCCGGCATCATGTTTCAATAATTGGCAAAAATGTCTTGAATCGCCATATTAGAGAACTGATTATTAGTTTTATGCAACCACATCACAGGTAGACCGTAGACAGCACTTAAAAAGTACAACCCGGCCGTTTGTAAGAAAATTGGACCCAATAAATGATTCAACCATAGATCGTAAGACGGAACTTCGTAACCGCGGGATGCAGGCGAACTGCGGTGGTACAGCATCACAAGAAAAAGAAGAAAAAAAAGAGTGCTTTGAGTGATTTATATTCGTAGGTACAAACGCACGTGCGATGTTTCATCTCTTCAACTCGGGCGGTATCGAATTTGTTCATCTGGGGCTAGCAAAAATGTGAATCTATCGAGTACGAGATCGCGCACTAAATAGCAAATTCCAACGTGGAACTGCCCGGAAAGAAATAATTATTTCATAATGTGTTTTAGTTCATTTTGATGTAATAAAAGATGCAATAATATTTTTTTAATGCTTATGAATAGTTTATATATTTTAAAACGCTTCTGTTTGAATATTCTGTGACATGAGCATGAATATAATATAAACAAAATAATTAGACCTAACGGATAAGAAAGAATGCTATGAATAAAATTCCATATTGTATTTTATAAGCTTCCTTCATTCTCTTGGGTGCATTTAAAAAAAAAAATGCCATAACGCTGGTTTCGTTCTTAACGGAGGTGTGACCGCATCAATCGTCATTTCAAAATGGAGGCCGCAGCGCAGGTCAGTGGCTGTCTGCTACGGAATACCTGTGCGGACATGTCCATCGTGTTAAATTTACGTGCTTAATGACCATAACATGTGCTGTTGCTTTTACCGACGCAGTAGTTTTTATTTGTTCGTCAGTTTTGCTCTTGGTTTTCTTTCTTTTCTATGACATTGCCAAATGACGCCAGTTCGTCTTGTTGACCAAAACAGAGTCTGTTACAGACGGGTTGATCATGCTCACCCAACGAAATCGTCGCTCCTGAACGTTTCATAAGCATAAATGTTTCAACTTATGTGTGCATATTCACTTAATTAGTTTAGATTTTGCGCTTTGTGTCTGGAATGTCGCCATTTTGTACATCCGTATTGCATAAATTTAGTGACCACCATGATCGGACCACTGGGAATATTCTGCATTCAGCATTGCAATTCATGACTGATTATAGTGTCCGATAAGACTGTTCGAGCAGGCTGACTTTGTTATCGATCCCGGAAGAAAGCCATATATGGCTGAACATGTGCAGAAGTCGTGATAGCGCACTTGCTTATCAGCCTTTTTGTTTTCTTCTAATGACCATAATTCATTTTTGAACGTCTGTTTTGTTAATAAGTAGGTAACGCCCCCAATACATTTTGACACCACTTCAGGCTTTAGCACAAACATTGGATCTCTGCATGATAGATGGACACGCTTTCCTTTTATATGTGATGATGTTGAGTGGCATTTTGAAAAAGAAGGGAAGAAAATATCGAACTATGGGATAGTGCTTGGGATTTGAGGGGGTGAAGTGATGAATTATGTAACAGATTGGATCAGTGAACTTGAATATTACAGAAAGTATCACAATGGAAGAGCTCTTAGAAATATATGCTTACTGTTATGATACTATTATCTGCAGGAGTTAAACTTGGGGAGACAATTCATTGAATTTAAAAGGTACTATTCCATTGAGGGTTCTGGATTTACCATCTGTAATCATGTAATGATCATTTGACAACTGTTTTGAAGATCAAATCTATGCATGGTCATGTATGCTATCAATACATTTATTCTGTTTGTTTTTTTTGGTTGTGATTTTATAACCCATTACATGCCAGTATGCGACATGGTCAGGTTTACCAAGACAGTGAGTACTTTGGCACACATCTGTTGTAACTGCAGCTGAAAATAGCCATTATCTCAGAATCATACCGTTGTGTGCTGCCATACTACTGGGACAAACAAAATTGTCTTTCTTAGTTGGGTAGTGTGATGGATCATATGATGACGCTACCTTAAGATGAAAAATAAAACTGATTGTTTTGGAGAAAGCTTGGTCATTTATAGTTTTAAACTACCAGAAAGTGACGTGATTCTGTAGTTTTATCAGTAGCACAGCAAAGAGCAAGCTTTTCTGTTATAACCACAGATAGATTTACATGTCTCCTGGGCTTTCAATGCAGAGGTGCCTGCTTATATATACATCTAGAGGTATTTTTTAAATCACATTCACAATGACCAGTACTTTGAAATTCACTCTCTCCTTTGTCCCTCTCTCAGTCTGACCATATTCTCTTGTCTGTATTCAAATATAGACCATGCATACTGCTTCAGGTGATCTTGACGCTAGAATTGCTACAGGGCCAACATTTTTGGGTGACTTTTCCATTTAGCAATTGTTCAGGCAGAACAGCAGTGTGTTCCAGGTGTAAACTGATAATGTTTCTTTTTGAAGCAGTGGGCTAAAGCAAACACTAAATGGGAAATTCAGCCAAAAGTTGGGCCCTTTAACATTTCCAGGGTAAAGTACCATCAATAAGTTTGCAAAATAATTGAAAGAGAAGTAGGAGAGGATGCTCCTTGTTGCAAGTTATCAGTACTTGGGACTGATACTGATAGTAGAGAGAGGCAAATGAAGTACACACCTCTCAAATTAATACCTGATCAGAGGCTCAGGTGCATCCATGCATCCTTACTGCTGGAAATGGGATTGGTTACAAATGCGGGCCCTGCTTAGAATGAGGTAGATGAATTCAATGCCACCACTGTCTGTTTCCATTTCCATATATTGTTCATGGTGATCTCATAGGCTAACAACATCAGCCCTGTCTCCATACGAGCAAAATTAATGAGTCTGTCTGTGCTGATGCATGCTCTTAGTGGGTAATTGTGTACATGTAGTGTCAGTATTTTGGTGTTGTAGTCCATATCTGACAACTGGAAAAAGTATGAAGTTGCAACACAAGTTTTATATAACAATATCTTGTGTCTTTGCCAAAAAATCTTTGAAAAAATGAGGGGGAAAATTATGCTTGCATTTGCAGCATTATGTATAAGAAGATACCTCTGATAAAACTAAATGTATCTCTCTTTCGGATGTACTTGGATGTTTTACCAACTGCAACATAAAGAGTTATAATCTATTAATAAAGTTGTTGAATTCTCAATATGTTGCTTTTTCTTGTCCATCACTTATGTTGATACTCAACAAGCTGAACATCAATTTGAGAAGGAGAAAGCTCTGAACTGTTTTGCTCATAAAACTATAATGCACTGGCAGACCATAGCCTTCCATTTGTGTCTTACGGCCTTTTTGAATGGGTCGAATATGGTAGAAACAAAGTGATAAATTTCTAAAATATATTCTGTGAAAATGTAGGTGATGGTAACACTGTCTCTGTGTGATGAGTATCAATGGAACTCTCCGCAGGTGGACTGTATTCAGTGCACCACCACAGTAGCATTTGCCAGACACAGCCTGAGTGAGACAATGAGGAACAGATCCCATGTCTAATAATCATGGGCATGGCCTTGCTAAGTGAAGCCTTCTCTAATCCCCTACCCACCTTGCCAGAATATCATGCTGCCCACAGGCCTGTGTGTGTTGCCAAGTGCTACTGTTGCCTAGCAACAAGGGCTGCATTGTAGAGACCAGGGAGCCATCCTGGAGGTCATTTGTCATGCGGAGTACTAATGGCCTCTGAGAAACTGTCATTAGGCCTTTCACTCCCAGCACTGATGATCTGTGTCCTAGCTTAATGGTCATTGCCATGGCAGCAGGTCTAGTTACTGTAGAACAGATACATGTTTGGATGTGAGTGGTTGCCCTTCATGGCAAATGTGAAGAAATTGTTCAGTCAAGATTTGTGTCAATGTCCTCCCAAAATAAGATGCTCAAATTTTTGGGTGATTTTCGTGTGTGTGTGTGTGTGTGTGTGTGTGTGTGTGTGTGTGTGTGTGTGTGTGTGTGTGTGTGTGAGTGTGTGTGTGTGTGTGTGTATGTGTGTGTATATGTGTGTGTGTGTTTATAAAGTATTCTAAAAGCCCTTCAAAATGATAAAAAAATTATGATATGTGCAGTGGTTGCTAAGTTATGAAAAATGTTATACAAATGCACCAAAAAAAGATATTTTCAAGAAATGGCGACCTGCTACTTGTAATCAAGCTATGTGATTGGAAATTGCTCCAGAGCTAATTCTTACATACATCCCTCAATGGCCATTGAAAATGAGCCACCCACTTAAATGAGAGCCCACAGTGTGTACCCATACCATTATTACTTGACCAATCTGTTTGCTAGCACAACAAAATTGATATCATGATGGGGTGTTGCACATTTGGACAAAGTTTTTTCCACACTGAAATTGTTATGTCTATCTAAAGATGACAAATATATTAATTTTACAGTATATTTGAATTCTGAAGTCTCAGAGTATGTATAGGAATTGTTCAGCTTTCTGAATTGAGTTAAATCTCAATATTGCTGGATTGAATTTTCAGCCGTATTCCAAATTCAACAATGTATCCAAGATACATGGTTTTTTGACTCACATGCGAAGCAAAAGTGAGTATGTACTCACCCGTTTCGTCCGTCCGGGCGTCCGTTTAAAACTTGAACGTTGGATTTTTCTCGGAGACTATTAAGTCTATCAACACCCAATTTGGCATGATGGTGTATGATGACAAGGCGTCAAAAAACATACATAGTGACTTGACCTTGCTTCAAGGTCAAGGTCGCAGGGGCCATAAATGTTGTCTAAAAAACAGTCATTTTTCACATTTTCTCAATTTTCTCTGAAGTTTTTGAGATTGGATACCTGACCTATATATGGTATATAGGGCAAATTAATCCCTATCTTTTGATACCAGTTTGGTTGACCTTGCTTCAAGGTCAAGGTCACAGGAGCTCTTCAAAGTTGGATTGTATACATATTTTGAAGTGACCTTGACCCTGAACTATGGAAGATAACTGTTTCAAACTGAATAATTATGTGGGGCACATGTTATACTTTCATCATGAGACACATTTGTTCACATATCATCAAGGTCAAGGTCACTTTGACCCTTATGAAATGTGACCAAAATGGGGTAGTGAACCACTAAAAATGACTATATCTCATGGTAGAAAGTGCCAATAAGCACCATTGTGCTTCCTATGTCTTGAATTAACAGCTTTGTGTTGCATGACCTTGGATGACCTTGACCTTGGGTCAAGGTCACATGTATTTTGGTAGGAAAAATGTGTAAAGTATTTCTTTGTGTATGATGTCATTGGTAGGTTTAGTTGTTTGACCTTGACCTTGAAGGTCACCTGAAGGTCAAGGTCATATAAAGGTCAAGGTCAAGCATGTGAGTCATATGGGCTTTGCCCTTCTTGTTCCCCCTCATATTCAACATGTTGGAGTACCTGGTCAGTATTATGGTCATATGATTCACTACATTCTGACTAGTTGGCCATTTTAATATTTAAAGTACTTGGAGATGACGGTATTTGTGACAGTGTTGTTGGATGTTGGAGTGAAGAAATTGCTGGTCAAGTGGAGTGAATGGTTAGGATACACTGAGAATGCATATATCCAATTTCATTCTGGGATACATAACTTGTGTGCTTATTTGTGATCGTTTTGACTTTTTAAGATAGTGGGTGGTTTTTTAGTTGGGAAAAAAAAGACAAAATAGTTCTTGGAGCGAAAGGAATAATTTGTTTATAAGTACTCTTTATTTTTCAGATCTCCTCGTCCATGAACCTTGGTGTGCTGAAGGAGCCTATAGGTTTCATCAAGTGCATCCAATGGGTGAGTCTTGCTTGATCAGACTCCACTGCTGAGTGAAGTCAGTTTTAGTTGCAGTAGTAGTAGTGGTACCAGTGGGCCTCCATCAGTTGCGTCTGACAGTGGATCCTGGTTCTGGAGTTACTGTGCAGTTGCAGACAGAGCAGTGGCTGTGCAGTCCAGTCCTGGAGTGGCAGACTTTGTCACAGCAGTTGCACCTGAAGGTGATGTCATACCAGTGCATCCTGTCCTTCTGTCAAGTGCATCTCTCCACCTCCAGCCTCTACAGTCTCATCTCTCCCTCAGTTTTGCATTTCTGCAATGTTACAAGTACTGCAAGAGCAGTACTGAAAAATGCTTGTGCGTGATCCTATGAAGGAGCAGTTATCAAAAACAAAACAGTTGAGGATTGCACAGTTAGTGTTGGTGTAGAGAGGCAGATACTGATTCACATGATGTGTAGTTGCTATTGATCAATAGGTCACCTGTAATTCTGTACTCTCTTCCAGGAAATTTGATCAATCCATCTCCAAGAAGAAGTTGTTAGCCATCTGACATTTCAAAGAGCCATAGCTCAATGATGACTGACCAAGCCTAAATTTCATCTCTAGCACTAGCATTAACTGATGATGAGGAATCCTGCATGAAACAGTGTAGCATTCAGAGTTTCACTGGGAGGTCACGAGTTTGGTTCCTGCCTAAGGCCTGAATTGTTTTCTTTGTAATAAAGATAATACTGAAAATAGGGTGGATTTGTAGTAGCTCACCATTCCAAAAAGTCTATCTCCTCCGGATGCTTCACAAAACTCACTTCCCTCCATACCCAGTGTTTCATATTATGCACAATTGTGTATCCCTGATGCTCTGACCTGGGACATTATACACTGTGCTCCACTCCACGGGTGTGCGACCCACATATGGTCTCAATTTCTGCAACTTAATGCTCAAATTTCAATGCCACAACATGAGTTATTGATTGTTTGAATACAATCTCAGGCAATGATTCAAAGGGATGTAACTATGAAGACAGATCAACAGGAAACTATCCCAGATGCACATGTGCATACTCTTGAATGGTAGTCACTTTCATCTGTGGTGTACTTGTTTTCCTTTGGTTTTTGGCACGGAAATAAGATGAATCCTCCTGAAAGCGGCATTGCCTCTCTAACACTTTTCTCCAGGAAAATAAAACCCTGAAAGAACAATACTTCCAACAAGTGGCTGGCAGAATTTAGTTAGCTAACCTATGACAAAAAAGCTGGCCACACACTCTGCCATATGTTCATGAATGCGTGTGTTGTTAATTTGCATGTTCTCTGTATGTGAAGCCCTGGGGAGACCTTTGTATTTTACTGTACAGAAGGTTCCCAAACCCTCATTGAGTATGAGTTTTGTGAAATGCTGATACACATGTACCCCTCTCTCCAGTCATGGCACATGGATTTCTAAAAGTCAGTCTCCATAACAGGATTTGAAATTGTAGGTCTTCAAGTACTCTCCTGGGTAGAGTGTCAATCTCCATTGTTCGAACTTCCTTCCTTCATTCTGAGCAACCGACAGTGCAGGCAGAATGAGAAAAATCCAAGTTCTACTTGTGATGTTGAAAAAAAATGGGAATCTTTTCTGGACAAATGCAGGAGTGTGTTGTCAGATTCTGCTTATGAGACTTGTTTCCTTGTTTTCCAGCATGTGAAAGTTGTAAGTTCATTTGAGGTCTTTTCTTTTCAGTCTGTTATTTTGATGTGAGAAAGACATAACATCAACTGGATGTAAAACACCAGATGCCTTTGCATACTTTCTGGACTGCATAGACTATAGACAATGCCATTTTCAAGTATTCATGCCAGGATATCCAGTTTAGTAGGTGATGTTCTTTTTTTCTCGTGTTCAGAACATTGTTTTAAAATATTACCACAGATTTGAATGGTAGATAGGTGGTGAACGTGCTTCTGTAGAGAACCACAAATAACCTCCATTATCAATAATAGATTTGGAACTATTCTTGAAACATAATGCAAATTTGCATGGGGGATGGGGATGGGGTTAAGCCACCACAGAAACCCAAAGACAAATGTGCATGTGCAAATGGTGCATGTGCTGTAAGGTATGGTGGTACATCCAGCCACTCACTGTTGTCTCCTTTCCCCACTCTCTCCAAACTCTTTGTCCTCCCACCCTCTCCACTTTCCCCACTCTCATCTCCAAACTCTTTGTCCTCCCACCCTCTCCACTTTCCCCACTCTCATCTCCAAACTCTTTGTCCTCCCACCCTCTCCACTTTCCCCACTCTCATCTCCAAACTCTTTGTCCTCCCACCCTCTCCACTTTCCCCACTCTCATCTCCAAACTCTTTGTACTGCCACCCTCTCCACTTTCCCCACTCTCATCTCCAAACTCTTTGTACTGCCACACTCTCCACTTTCCCCACTCTCATCTCCAAACTCTTTGTACTGCCACCCTCTCCACTTTCCCCACTCTCATCTCCAAACTCTTTGTACTGCCACCCTCTCCACTTTCCCCACTCTCATCTCCAAACTCTTTGTACTGCCACCCTCTCCACTTTCCCCACTCTCATCTCCAAACTCTTTGTCCTCCCACCCTCTCCACTTTCCTCAATCTCATCTCCAAACTCTTTGTACTGCCACCCTCTCCACTTTCCCCACTCTCATCTCCAAACTCTTTGTACTGCCACCCTCTCCACTTTCCCCACTCTCATCTCCAAACTCTTTGTCCTCCCACCCTCTCCACTTTCCTCACTCTCATCTCCAAACTCTTTGTACTGCCACCCTCTCCACTTTCCCCACTCTCATCTCCAAACTCTTTGTACTGCCACCCTCTCCACTTTCCCCACTCTCATCTCCAAACTCTTTGTACTCCCACTCTCTCCACTTTCCCCACTCTCATCTCCAAACTCTTTGTACTGCCACTCTCTCCACTTTCCCCACTCTCATCTCCAAACTCTTTGTACTGCCACTCTCTCCACTTTCCCCACTCTCATCTCCAAACTCTTTGTACTGCCACCCTCTCCACTTTCCCCACTCTCATCTCCAAACTCTTTGTACTGCCACCCTCTCCACTTTCCCCACTCTCATCTCCAAACTCTTTGTCCTCCCACTCTCTCCACTTTCCCCACTCTCATCTCCAAACTCTTTGTACTCCCACTCTCTCCACTTTCCCCACTCTCATCTCCAAACTCTTTGTACTGCCACACTCTCCACTTTCCCCACTCTCATATCCAAACTCTTTGTACTGCCACACTCTCCACTTTCCCCACTCTCATCTCCAAACTCTTTGTACTGCCACACTCTCCACTTTCCCCACTCTCATCTCCAAACTCTTTGTACTGCCACACTCTCCACTTTCCCCACTCTCATCTCCAAACTCTTTGTACTGCCACCCTCTCCACTTTCCCCACTCTCATCTCCAAACTCTTTGTACTGCCACCCTCTCCACTTTCCCCACTCTCATCTCCAAACTCTTTGTACTGCCACCCTCTCCACTTTCCCCACTCTCATCTCCAAACTCTTTGTACTCCCACCCTCTCCATAGGTCTAAGAAAAGAAAAGTTGTGGTTACAGTGAGTAACCCAACCAACTCTTTTTTCTTCTGCTGACCCAAATTTTTCTCTCCAATCATGCCCCCCCCCCCCCCCCCCCCCCCCCCCCTCCAAAGTAGAAAACGGGGAAGACATTGATAGTAAGCAGTATATTGTGTACTGTCGCATCTTCCCTGCTTTATGAATTTGACTGATCTTACTTTTAATTCAACAAGTTATTGCAAGTAATGGTCTTACACAGCCTTCAAAGGCTGATGGGCTGTAAAACTCCATCCATCCATCTGTCCATCCATCCATCTGTCCATCCATCCATCTGTCCATCCATCCATCTGTCCATCCATCCATCTGTCCATCCATCCATCTGTCCATCCATCCATCTGTCCATTCATCCATCTGTCCATCCATCCATCTGTCCATTCACCCATCCATCCATCCATCCATCTGTCCATCCATTCATCTGTCCATCCATCCATCCATCCATCCATCCATCTGTCCATCCATCCATCTGTCCATCCATCCATCCATCTGTCCATCCATCCATCTGTCCATCCATCCATCTGTCCATCCATCCATCTGTCCATCCATCCATCTGTCCATCCATCCATCTGTCCATCCATCCATCTGTCCATCCATCCATCTGTCCATCCATCCATCCGTCCATGCACCCATCCATCCATCCATCTGTCCATCCATTCATCTGTCCATCCATCCATCCATCCATCCATCTGTCCATCCATCCATCTGTCCATCCATCCATCTGTCCATCCATCCATCTGTCCATCCATCCATCTGTCCATCCATCCATCTGTCCATCCATCCATCTGTCCATCCATCCATCTGTCCATCCATCCATCTGTCCATCCATCCATCTGTCCATCCATCCATCTGTCCATTCACCCATCCATCCATCCATCTGTCCATCCATCTGTCCATCCATCCATCTGTCCATCCATCCATCTGTCCATCCATCTGTCCATCCATCCATCTGTCCATCCATCCATCTGTCCATCCATCCATCTGTCCATCCGTCCATCCATCTGTCCATCCGTCCGTCCATCTGTCCATCCATCTATCCATCTGTCCATCCATCTATCCATCTGTCCATCTATCCACCCCTGCCATATGAACACTTGGGGAATCCCCTATTTAAGTAAAATATCAGTTTTTCAGCAATAGACAAATTTGTGATTTATGTTCAAACTGGTCTTTTCTGTGAGTTCAGGCTGACGTACAGACCCCATTCTTTTGGTCTTAGGGCTTTGTTGCACAAGCACAGACATGCTGAAAGCAAGAGAAGTGCCAACACAGCAGTGATAAGGATTTTGGCACTGCAGAGCTACCTCAGCCTGTAAAGCCTAGAGTTGAGGTGACCTCTAGGTCTCTTTCACTGCATTCTAAATGGTATTGGCACTTGAGTGTGAAAGCGCAGTGTGTGTGTGTGTGTGTGTGTGTGTGTGTGTGTGCCCATGTGTGTGTTTGTGTGTGTGTTGTGTATGTGTAACCCACTGTCAGGCTGGCAGACATAAAACACGTCCAATCAGTTTGAGCACTTCGTCAAGACTCTATTTTATTCCAAAACACGGTTATACGATTGCCAAGTTATTTCATCATGAATCATCGACGTTCCTATACACAAATCATAAACGACAAGATTCACTAGTTCCTTCATGCAGTCGGTGTTCTTTCATCATAACTCATCGACATTCCGATACCACATCATCAACCACAAGTTTACTACAAACAATAATAATAATAATATAAGAATAATACAATACTTATTTCACGTTATTATTCTTCCGTTATAAATCCTTCCATTCTCCCTCATACAAATGACAAAATATAGATAATTACCTGGCAGACATAAAACACGTCCAATCAGTTTGAGCACTTCGTCAAGACTGATGAGAGCAACATCATTTCCAGCCAGGTGAATAAGGAGTAATGCTCATGCATGACCGCAGCTCGAGCTCTGCGCACGTATCACGCTCTGTCACTAGAGTTCATGTTTCCTACTATATTACATATGTGTGTGTGTCCCTGAGGTGTGTGTGTGTGTCCCCGTCTGTGTGTGTGTGTGTCCCCGTCTGTGTGTGTGTGTGTGTCCCCGTCTGTGTGTGTGTGTGTGTGTGTGTGTGTGTGTGTGTGTGTGTGTGTGTGTGTGTTTGTATGTGTGTGCTTGTGTGTGTGTGTGTGTGTGTGCTTCTCTGTGTGTGTTTCTCTCTCTCTGTCTCTCTGTCTGTCTGTCTGTCTCTCTCTCTCTCTCTCTCTCTCTCTCTCTCTGTCTGTCTGTCTGTCTGTCTGTCTGTCTGTCTGTCTGTCTGTCTGTCTGTCTGTCTGTCTGTCTGTCTGTCTGTCCCTCTCTCTGTCCCTCTGTCTGTCTGTCTGTCTGTCTGTCTGTCTGTCTGTCTGTCTGTCTCTCTCTCTCTCTCTCTCTCTCTCTCTCTCTCTCTCTCTCTCTCTCTCTCTCTCTCTCTCTCTCTCTCTCTCTCTCTCTCTCTCTCTCTCTCTCTCTGTGTGTGTGTGTGTGTGTGCATGTGTTGTCCTCTCTCTCTCTCTCTCTCTCTCTCTCTCTCTCTCTCTCTCTCTCTCTCTCTCTCTCTCTCTCTCTCTCTCTCTCTGTGTGTGTGTGTGTGTGTGTGTGTGTGTGTGCACGCGTGCTTCTGAACAATTTTCCTGAAGAGTTGCAATTAAAGAGGGAGCCATTTATCTGGAGCATTGATTTTTAACTTGCCTTCACAACAAAATGATCTATGCCCAATTAGCTCTCTGCAGTGCCCATTGATTTGGAGATAACTTGTATCTAACCTCATTGGTTTTACTCACATGGACATGATATTGCTTTACAGATCAGTATTCTTATCACCTTGCATGAAAATTCCTCTGCCAGCAGACATCATTCAGGCCATGACCAACATTTTATCTGCAGGAATGAGGTGTGTGACATCTCTTGTAGCATATATATGCATCATGCTTCTTTTCATTGTCTCAGAGGTGTGCATACAGTTTGAATGGTAGTTTAATTTTTAAGTGAATGGAGGGGTCTTTGTGTGGATAGTGTTGCAAACATTATTTGCTTTTCTTGTCTGAGCTGAAAGCTGTTAGTGCTGGATGAATTAAAGACTTGTAATGGGAAGTAACTCTTACTGTCTTGTTGAGTTGGTTGTGAAGCCTTGCTGTCTGTCTCTAGTGGGGATGGGGGGTAGGTGTGGGGGTGGGGGGTAGGTGTGGGGATGGGGGTAGGTGGGGGGTGGGTTGGTAGGTGGGGGGTGGGGGTAGGTGGGGGGAGGGGGAGTAGGTGGGGGGTAGGTGGGGGGTGGGGGGTAGGTGGGGGATGAGGAGTAGGTGTGGGGATTGGGGGTAGGTGGGGGGTGGGGGGTAGATGGGGATGGGGGTAGGTGGGGGGATGGGGAGTAGGTGGCCCCGGCGAAACGGTCTGGAATCGTTCCAGAACTATTCTAGAAATGTTCCAGAAGATTCTAGAATGTGATTTCTGGAACCAGAGTCCAAGGTTCTAGAATAATGACAGAAGCTTAAATGAGAATTCAAGGAAGTATTCTAGAAATATTCTAGAATATTTTCTAGAATATTCTAGAAATAATTCTAGAATATTCTAGAATATTCTAGAATGGTAATGAATGTTCTTGAATACTTACAGACGAAGATAGGAAACACAGTTCTAGAATAATTCTGGAATTATTCCAGAATATTCTGGAATGTTATTCCAGAATATTCTAGAATACTGACAGATAATTCTGGAACAATTCAAGATGAAATTCCAGAAAACTCACTGTACATTCTGGAACAATTCAAGAACAATAATATTATTGAGAAGAATAATTAAAGGTAATAGAGTATTTTGGAATTGTTTAGCAACAACATTCAAACAGAATATTTAGATAAGAAACAACAAACCAATATCTGTTAAATGTAGATTATTTAATACAGAGTTTGAAATGGTACATAATGATGATCACTGCATACATAAAGCAAGAATTGCTTACCATAGTTCAGTTGCAACAGTGCACAATGTGTGTATTTCTGAAAAGATTACAATTGCAGTTTTCATTACATTTACAATAATGATGGAATTCTTTTTTTTAATACATATAAATAAATCATGATTAACTATTCAGAAGTCTTCAGTGTAGTGACTCATGGTTGAGGAAACATTAAAAATAAAACAAAGGAAAAAGAAATGCATATCTTTAGAAGCAAAAGCTTAGAAAATGTTTATGAGACAAATAGGGCAAATTTCCTGTATCAAATCTGATTCGTGCTTGCAAACATTATACAACACTTAGATGGCCTAATTCCTATGACATTATAGCTGAGCTTCAGATAACATTCACTGATTCAGTTCAAATGTCAACTGCCTCAGAGTATTATCTCCTCTGAAACACTGTGAAGGAGCTAAAACATAACACAGTTTTGATGCTGGTATCCAGCTAGAAATGGTGGCATACGAATTTCATGTACTTAGTTTGATGGTGTTTGAAACAACTGCACACATCAGATGATCATGGTGTTTGAAACAACTGCACACATCAGAGATCTATTCAGATGATATCTGAATCACCAATTTCCACCCAACTGATTTTATCAATCAAATCCCATTCAATTCATAAATGTACCTCATACCTTGCAATTCTTGTGAACAGTGAAGAAAGTTATTGGGGATCGAATTGTAGATGCAGGTACCGCTACAGAGAAAGGAATCCGTCTCTCGATTGCCTTGGGCCAGTTGGGGAACTTAGTCTCGAAAACTACGGAAAAACTCAAAAAGCCACTTCTTCTGTCGCCAAAAATCTTGCTTCTCAGGCATGCGAAGCACACCCATTGCGATGGAGAGATCGATGAATGTTTTCATCTCAGAAACTGTCACAGGTGCCCACTTGGAGCTGGCAGGAGGTGGATTCCTCTGTCTCTCTCTCTCTCAGCATACCGATTTGTCTGTCACAAGTGAAGTCGTTCCCACATCGCGTCTGTGAAGATCAGAGAAGACATGAAGAGGCGTTGCGTCCGAGGGGATTCAATCTTTACTCCTTGAGCGCGTCGAAAGGTGTGTCGCATACGAGAACGAAAATTTTCTGTCTGCCACGATCCTAAGTGGAAGTCTAGATACTCTTCCTCCGACGATTCCTCTTCCAACATCTCTCGCATCCACTGGTCTTGTTCAAGCGGATAGATTTCCCGCGCACCGACATCAGGTCAAATTCAGAAATGAATCAGCAGCATTGTCGCTTCCTTCGCTCTCATCCGATGCGGAGTCGGCCATGACGCGAAAAAAGTCAGAACTTCAGTCGAAATATCGGCAAAAATCGCTACAACACAGCTAAAACTTGTCCGATTTCGATCAAACGCACAAGTGTGTAACCGAACTTTTAAGTGCTTCCCAGCTCTGTGCTTCCCAGCAGGCATTGCGATAAATCGGCCACTTCCGTTTTTTTCTTCTATTTTTAGATCTTGACGTAAATAACGCGAGGCCGGGTATGATCAGAGACGCGTATGTCGCTCCCATGGACATTGCATATTGGATCCATGGTCGCACGGGACTACAATTCCCACTTTAACACCATTATGTTTTTGAAGTCCATGCATTTTTTATTTTGCTTAGTCAGTGAAAAGTAGGAAATCGTAAAACACTTCCTGAATTATATGAACATCAACATCAAATTTACATTCATATATATGTTGACACGTGTGTGTTGAAATGCTTTGTTGTTCATTTCTTTTTATAAAAAAATCATTTTATTTAATATTTTCTAGAATATTCTTTGAAAGGTCTTGATCTAGAATAATATTCTAAGAAAAAGTAATGTTCTAGAATGTTCTAGAATAATATTCTAAGAAAAAGTATTGTTCTAGAATATTCTAGAATTATTCTGGAACAAAAGAATTCTAGAATCATTCCATCAAATTTATTCTAGAATGTTCTAGAATGTTCTAGAATGTTCTAGAATTTTTGAAA
>JAWQFJ010003632.1:0-17500 GCA_034096865.1 Theodoxus fluviatilis
GGGGGAGGAGAAGGGGAAAAGAGGAGAAAGGGAAGGAAGAAAGTTGAAGAGGGGGGAAAAAGAGGACAAAAAAGGGGGAGAGGGAAAAAAAAAAGCCAGGAGGGAATAGGGGGGGAGGAGGAGGATGGGGGAAGGGGGAAGGAAAGAAGGAAAGGAATAGAAAAAGAGAGGGGAAGAGGAGAGAGAGGGGAAGGGGGGGGGGAGGAAAGTGAGAAAAAAAGGAGAAAAGGGGGGGGAGAAAAGGGGGAAGAAAACGGGGGGATAAAAACGGAAAAGAGGAATGAGGAAAAAGAGGGAAGGGGGAAAGGGGAAAAAAGAATAAGAGGAAAAAGTGACACAGGGGAAAAAAAAGGGAGAGAGGGAAGAGAAAGGAAGGGGGGAAGGGAGGATGCAGAAAAGAAAAGGGTACCAGAGGAAAAGGGAAGAACGAGGAGAGAAGGGGAGGGAGGAGGGGGGGGGGAAAGGGGAAACACGAGTGGGGGGAAGGGGAGGAGAGGGAGGAGGAAAAAAAGAAAGCGGAAAAAAACTGGTATCGCTGCGCATGAGATTGTGCCGGATGCAGCAGCTTCCATGATTACTCCTCCCATCTCTGGGTGTCTAATGGTGCTGCAATTCTGTGGTTTCTCCGAATTATCGTGTGACCTCGTTTGTGTGGCTCAGGATGCGCCGATGAAGGCGTTATTCTGCGGCGGACCCACCCTTCTTAGCCCTGGACGAGCCTGTAGTTGAATCTGATCCTCGTCACGCAGGTTGCACGGGATGGACGTGTCTTGAACTGGTACGGCTTCCAATAGGAGGTAGGATTCTGAGGGAGAAGCGGCGTCATCACCAACTATGAAGTAGGACCGCACATCTTGTGTGTCATTGGTAAGGGGGTCCTGGGACCTGGAAACCCCATGATGAGGTTGCGTTCCAGCCCATGCCTTGTGTCCACCTTGCGTTGTATATCTGGGCATCTGACAGCTGACCCGTTGCCTGAAGCATCGATGTAGATAAACTTGTAGTCACATCACCATTGGCATAAGAGGATGATGCTAAAGAAGCATTTGTAGTTGTAATAGGTTGGAACCCTGAGTTGGCTGGTGCTTTGCAGCCACGTGCTTCCCGCACTATGGACTCCACGTGTGTGGGGAAAATTCCACCTCAGATACCATCTTCTGCAAGATTTGTCTCCAGTCTTGTTCAGTGGTGGGGCACCCGAGGAGCTCGTGCGTGTATTCTTCATGATGGGCTCTGTAACAATTTCTCTCACAGACATTGCTAATGCTGTTGTTGTGGCACACTGGCTCATGCATGCATACTGCATTGTTTCTGTATTATGGGTTCCAGGAGCTAGGTGCGGCGGAGTCAGTGCCCCCTTCCAGTCCCAGGGTCCAGGTTGGGACGGAAGTTGATGCTTGGCTTGGTCAACCTGGGTCTCAGACGCTCTACAAGATCGTCAACATGGCTGGTGGCATCCTCAGAAGTGATGGAATTGCCGAGGGTCTTCATTCCGGCAACTCCAGCCTCACACTGGTTATACAGTCCAAACTCCATTCTTTTCTCTCGATCCATCCTCGACCCCACACCAGCTTTTTGACGTCCTTCTTCTTCTCCTTCTACTTCTGTCTAAAACTTGAGACCGTCTGAACAGGGTGTGGTTCTGATGTTGAATGAGCTCAGCTACCTACAGATGGACTCTTTGATCATCCATGGTGGGAGAACAAATTATGATGCTGAAGACCAAGACCGCGACCGGTGAGTGTGAGCAGGTCTGTACACCACAGCGGCCCGATCCCCATACTTGAGATCCAGATGATTTTTCCTCCTCCATTTTATACAAATATCCGGGAGTGGCCGCGCAAATTGTCCTTCTACATACTCTGGACGTCCTAAATATACGAGATACATCCCAGATACAAACGTTGTGTCTGTTTAGAATACGTTATATACGAGATGCATACGCTTACATCCTTTCTATTTCTGTGCTACTAACAATGTATAGACGTTCCATGTACCTTATCTTTCCTTTCTCTTTCCGTTTTCACCTGCAGCGGATGCGAGTCGCGAGGATCCCCAGAGAATGCAGAGAGGATACAGCAGACGTTTAACGAATGTTTACGAACATAGTATGTTTGCCGCTCGTATGCGTCGCGGATTTACATCGTACGTTCATCCGTTCTAAACGTTTTGTGTAGCTCAAAACATTTTGCGCGGATGAAATCACAGTGGACGGATGCTCAATGGATAGAGCGTATGAAACACGAATGCAATGAGTACACAACGGATGCATAACGGTTTCCAACGGATGGCAAGATTTTTTTACGTTTTACATCCTCTTTGCATCCGCAAGTGCACTGTGACGGGGGCTTTAGAATCTACTGGAATCCAACATCAGTCTAGTTCTGGATCGAATCGACAGTTTCGTTCGCCTGACGTCGCATGAGTGTACAATCTGTACAGTGTGTGGCGATCGCCGTCCTTTCCCAGCTAAAGGCGTCTATTTTGAAACCGCTATTGGTTAGGTGAAAGTAATTGCGGTTAGAAATGGATGGATAAATGGATGGGGCAGTACAGTCTATTTGCCTTTGAAGGCTATGTAAGGCCATTAAACTTAGACTAGTTTCGAATAAGCGCAAATCAAGACCCACTGTCCCTATTTATTCGCCTTTTACGAATTGCATGGGGAGACGCGGTCGGTCTAATCTGATCCCCAACGTACATGGGGCTCGCGGATAGGCACTGCTGATTGAAAAAATAGCTGTTTCCAGTCATGGATAGGTTATTCGTCACTTTTCGATTGTGCACGTCTGCCAGCCACCGCGTTGAGACACTCCCCTCGATCAGCATGTTTTGTTTACAAATCGTTTATGTCTTCGTGCACAAATTATTACTTTATTAAATCCATTGTCAATTTCTCGATTTTTTTTTGCTGTAATCAAATTATTTTCATGCTTTGAGTCACTTTTTAAAAATCATTGACAGATTTCGTCCTCAAAAAGTACGGACACTTACATCTACTATATGCGTTTCAATTTTAATCTAAAAAAATGGTGGCTATTACGATTTTTTGCTTGATCTGTCCGGATGTGGCGACAACGCGTCTCCGGTCATGGATTTGATAAGGTCTCCTCACTTGTGGACACATTTTTTGCAATGAAGATGCTTCCATAGGAAATGTCGCGATTGCAAGTGGCAAAACACGTTTTGGTCATGCTCAAACGTGGCAATGTTCTGTCAACTATACAGTTTCCATAGGAAGTGTCGCGCTCGCAAGTCCCAACAGCAATGTTCTGTCTAGTGTCCGCCCAATAGAATCACGTACTATTTATTCATATCCGTAGGACACTCTCTCGGACAGCCAATCAGATGGGCTCCTGCTTGTGATGTAGGAGTATAATGTGTCGAGCAATATCCTAATGGCGGCCTAGCCTCGCTGGAATAGAAAATTATATGGCTTTTCGTACTTCATTTGTCAGTTGTAGAATGTCCTGACGCCTAAATATGATTTTTTGGGGTACAGTTCTGCATTACTATCTTTCTACTGTGTGTAGTTTATTGCGAAAAACCTGTTGTCATAAGAAGCGCAGCTGATTTGATCGAATTCGAAGGAAATCAAACACCAACCCCATTTTGAGCGACTGGGCGGAGAGCGAAGTTTATACCTGATCTAGGATGCGATTTCACATCATATGGCGTTTTTCTCGTTTTGAGCACGATGTTACGAGGAAAGTTGGAAAGACAACACACGCAGTCCAGTGTAATATACGTAACCTAACGGTATCGTTGCGGACTACTATGCGGTGAACCGAGTTTTGTTCCGGCCGATGCCCTTGTCTGGTTTTTCCCATGTATAAATATTATTTCACCCCAGATCTCATTTTGCGTTTTACCCTACACAAAAACATTGTCACACCATTGTGTTTCCTCACAACAAAACTTGCCACGTATGAGGAGGCGTTCATAACTTTCTGTTGTCACTGTGTACCCTTTATCATCAATGTCTCTCGCGATACTCAATCCAGAAACAACGGAGAAAGCATGCATGGAGATACGCTTCTAGTTCATAGGATGTAGAACATGATGCCTCCTGCAGTTAATTTCCCCCCACTTTCTATCTCCCCAGTCGTCTGCACTTCCCGATCACTCTTTTACGCGTGCAGTTGCGTCACTACAACTTTAAGTCTGGTTTACCTGAATCGTTGGCCTTCTGTTCTTGAGATGCACTCTCGTCCGACAAAGGCTTAAATCGTCGCTGCAGAAAACGAAATATAAAGCAACATTCAGCGTAACGTCAACATTCAAACATCCACAAGGCAAAATTCAGTGGAGTTAGTCGTACATGAATGCGTTTCGAGAAAGATGGATGATGGATAGTGTTTTACGGGCTATCAGCCTTTGTCGGCTATGTAAGGCCATTAAGCACGAAAATTACTAGAACAGTTTAGAGTAAACGCTAATCAAGTCAAGGTGTCCCTTGTTATTCGCCTCTTACGAATAGCGTAGGGAGACGCGGTATGTCAATTCTTACCCCGAACCCACAGGGGGTCAATTCTTACCCCGAACTCACAGGGGGTCAATTCTTACCCCGAACCCACAGGGGGCCAATTCTTACCCCGAACTCACAGGGGGTCAATTCTTACCCCGAACCCACAGGGGGACCGTTTCAAGAAGCTGTAGTCAGGCAGCCATTTCGTAGTCTATGACGACGACGATACTGCTTTAACTGATGAAACACCTAACAAGGCTACAGGGGCGGATCAAGTGCTACTGGGGGAGGGGGTGAGGGTGGTGGTGGTGGTGGGTGGTGGTGGGTGGGTGGTGGTGGGTGGGAGAGTAGTGGTGGTGATGGCTGGGTGGCGGTTGTGGTGGGTGAGTGGGTGGTGGTGGGTGGGTGGGTGGTGGTGGGTGGGTGGTGGTGGGTGAGTGGGTAGTGGTGGTGGTGGGTGGGTGGTGGTTGTGGGGATGGTGTAGAAGAGGGGATTGAAACTGAGCAGGCCGGGGTCCACTGGTTCCCTGGTTTCCCAACAGTCTTCCTATACCACCTAATCCCTATCCCCCCGCTCCATCAGCCGAATTATTCTTTTTCATTGCTAATAGTCATCTTGACATTTTCATGTCAGTTTTGATAGTTATATTTCAAACATATAAGGGATGCTTTATGGTAGGAAAAGATGGGGTGGGTGTCTGGAACCCCTGGAACCCACCTTTGTAGGTTATGTAAAACCATTGATCATGAGCATTCATTAGAGTTGGTTATAATTACAGAAAGTCACGTAATGATTTCACTAGTTTTTGCCATAATAAAACGTGTAGGGAGACGCGGTGAGTCAATTCCTAATCTTACCCCCGCCCACAGAGCGATGGGTGGATGGATTGGTATGGCCCAGCAGCCTTTTTAGACTATGGAAGACCATTAAACACTAAGATCATTAGAGCCGTTTAGAGTAAAAGCAAGTCAAATGACGAATACCCTAGTTTAGTCGCCTCTTACGAATCGCGTTAGGACACGGTGGGTCTATTCTCTTTAACCCCTAATCACAACGGGAGTAGGGGGAAAGGGTCAATGTGAATTAAGGTCAGATACCTCCTTTAATAGAGTTTTTATCCTGCTTTTTTATCAACTGATTTTACAAAAATCAATATGAGAAGATATTACATTGCCACATGCTTAAGTTATGAAAATGAGCTGTCCAACTGACTGTTAAAGCGCGAAATTAAGATTTTTGGACAAAACGTCTCAGCTATGAGTTGATATTTTGTATCAAAATGTCATACAATTTTCTTCGCACATTTATATGTCCCAATTGCAACACTTATAGGATATACATACATTCGTTTTGGTGCAAATATTAAAAAAAATTCTTTATACTCTCAACTTAATTTGAAATAAATGTAGGGGATTTTTACTCATAGTCACCACAGAGCAGTGTCGTTATATCTCATGGCTGTCACCCAGGGACCGATCCCCGACCTCCCATGTGGAAGTCGGGTTGGCTGCCGACGTGTCACACTGCTTGACCCATTTTTTGGACATATGACGTAATCGCGGAGGAAAATGCCACATGCTCCAAAGTGTAAAACGATCGGCCCTTGGCTGACCGTTAGGTAAAGTTGAAGCCAAAAACGAAGAATTACATTTTTACTAATGGTTTATAGACCCAGTTTCTAACGTGCCGTGTATAGACGTATCGAAGGCTGAAAGTTGCTGTGATTGAAGGAAGGAAGGAAGAAAGGAAGGAAGAAAGGAAGAAAGGAAGAAAGGAAGAAAGGAAGGAAGAAAGGAAGGAAGAAAGGAAGGAAGAAAGGAAGGAAGAAAGGAAGGAAGAAAGGAAGGAGAGAAGGAAGGAACGAAGGAACGAACAAACAAACGAACGAACGAACAAACAAAAGAAGGAACAAACGAAGGAAAGTACGGAGTTATACGGCATATCAGCTTGAGTAGGCTATGCAAGACCATTGACCACGACATCACTGGAACTAGGTAGAGTAAGAGCAAGTCACGATTCCTCCGAGTTATACGTCATTTACGAATTGTGTAGGGAGAGGCGATAGGGCTCATCTTACCCTCACCCTGTAGCAAGACGTTGCTAAGGAAAACAGTGGAATATAATAATCAGTGCCACAAACTGAGCTAGTCATTGATAAAGTGCATTACTTTACTTTTTTTAAATAACAAAATGATGGAGCAAAGAAACTGAAAGGAATGAAATGTTTTCAACAGGTTTTCTAGTAAAAAGAAATATTACTTATTTTGAAAGGATGTTTTAATCTTAACACATCGCCTTAGGATGCAACTGATGGATTCGTGCAGCTTCGAAGACTCAATATCTCGCCATGAGCAACTGCAGGCAGGCGTGTGACATCGTGCTGGACATGAGGGCTGTCAACATTGTGGATTACATGGGGTCCTCGATTAATGGTAAGATCCCTCATCCGTTATCCCTTATGGTTAGCGGTATCGGTGTCCAAAGCTTCTCGGATCCGCAAGTTGTATCCTTAATCAAAGTGCTCAATTCCAATTGCTTCTCCCCACCCAGGAGTAAAATTGGGTATCTGTGAGGGCAGTGATGGCATACTATAGTGCGACCTACCCTTGCATGGTGCCGGTAGCCTGCTTTGGGTTGGAGTACCCCCCAGGGAGTGGAGTTGGTGCCGATACCCAAGTGTGTGCGTCTTGTCTGTCACTCCCTGTGCTCATCAGGTGCCAGTGAAGGATTGATCAGACGGCCCAATCATCAGTGGGTAAAGTGCAACGCGGTTTGGGACCTAGACAAGGGGGATATCTCGCTCGATAAAACCACGTGCTTTTCGTCTTTAGATTATCTCAACCTGTTTATTTCCACCGATAAGACGGAGGATTGGACAACGTTTAAGCATGGGGAAGTGACGTACCCAATTAGAAGGTATACTGAAAACAAAGACGACGATTATGAAGTTTTACGGCTTATCAACCTCTGTAGGCTATATAAGTCCATTAATCACGAAAATCGCTAGGACAGGTTACACTAAAAGCAAATAAAGTGGCGATTTCTCAAGAAATTCGCCTGTTACGATTCGCGCAGTGAGGCTCGGTGGGTCTTTTACCTCCAGCAGGATACTGAAAGCAGATAACCCGTTCGTGCAGTATCTTACCGACAGAGAGATGTCATCAGATTTAACTTTAGAACTGCTGGCTTGGTTGTCCTTGTCGGCCATTTTCCCCTTTCACTCAGGTCGGCTTTTGACCTCGTGGGGACGAAAATGACGCAATATTTGCCTCTGAAATGATAAATTTCATATCCACAGTGCTAAACTTCAAATGATCAAAGACAACGAAATTGAAGGGCTGAATGATCAAGTGAATGACTGAGGTAACGAATGAGTGAAGAAAGGTAAGGAGAAAAGAAGGAAGGAGATAAAATGAAGATGGAGTTTACAGTCTTTCAGTTTCTATAAGCCAATGAAGGCCATTGACTACAAAGGTGACAGGCAGAATGATCAAGTAAATGACTGAGCGAACAAATGAATGATTGTGTGAAGGGAAAGGAAGGAAAGAATGAATTAGATGGAAATGATTTAATTTACGGCTCATCAGCCCATGCGGGTAACGTGAGGCCATTTATCACGAAAATCACTGAAGCCGGTTCATACCAGTCTTCAGGGGGTATGATAGATTAAAGAATGAAAGAATGAATGAATAATAAGTAAAATAGAATGACTGACTGAATAAGTAAATAAATGAATGCTTTGTCAGTGATTGATCAGCTATGATCCGTCGAACAAAAAGAGTTGTGTTAAACAGTTACGCATCCTTACTCTCCTACAATATGCACGCAAGCTCGCCTACACAATCACGCGTACAAGCACAAGTAAAAACACGCCATGCAAAGGCATGCACATAAAAACACAAACAAACAGACAAGCAGACAAAAACAAACACACACTACATATGCAATGAATGAATGAGTAGCGTTTTATGGTCTATCAGCCTTTGTAGGCTATGTAAGGCCATTCAGCACGAAAATCACTAGAGCTGTTTTTAGTAAACGTTAATCAAATCACGGTGTCCCCAGTTATTCGCCTCTTACGAATCGCGTAGGGAGACGCGGTGGGTCAATTCTTACCTCGAACCCACAGGGGGACTACATATGCAAATATATACACAGACAAACACAAACACAGACAAACACAGACAAACACACATACATACACAAACACACAATCGCGCACACACTCACACACACACACACACACACACACACACACACACACACACACACACACACACACACACAATGTCCAGCAGGATGACCTCTCTTTAAGAAATGAAGATGGAACCCACATCCCTATCACGAATAAAATCAGTGTTGAGGGAAAGAAAAGAGTGGACACAGAAATGTGTACATCCTGAGGATGGACATAACAATGGTGGCGACAGGAAAAGAGAACTCGGGACAAATTACACAGGAGAGCGGGGAAGATTTCCATCTCGGAATTGCTGAGTGCCACACCTGGAGAGTCACCTGTCCTCGGACCAGAACGGGGTGTGAGGTGCAATGAATGAATGAATAAATAAATAATGATAAACGAAGGGATGGATGAATGAATGAACAAGCGAATGAATGAATGGATGGAGTTTTACGGCGTATCAGCCTTTGTAGGCTATGTAAGGTCATTGATCACGAAAATCTCTTGAGTTGGTTATAGTAAAGCACATCACCATGTCCTGGTTATTCGCCTTTTACGAATCGCATAGGCAGACGTGGTGGCTCTACTGTCCCCAACCCATAGGCAGACGTGATGGCTCTACTGTCCCCAACCCATAGGCAGACGTGATGGCTCTACTGTCCCCAACCCATAGGCAGACGTGATGGCTCTACTGTCCCCAACCCATAGGCAGACGTGGTGGCTCTACTGTCCCCAACCCATAGGCAGACGTGATGGCTCTACTGTCCCCAACCCATAGACAGACGTGATGGCTCTACTGTCCCCAACCCATAGGCAGACGTGATGGCTCTACTGTCCCCAACCCATAGGCAGACGTGATGGCTCTACTGTCCCCAACCCATAGGCAGACGTGGTGGCTCTACTGTCCCCAACCCATAGGCAGACGTGGTGGCTCTACTGTCCCCAACCCATAGGCAGACGTCTACTGTCCCCAACCCATAGGCCGACCTGGTGGCTCTACTGTCCCCAACCCATAGGCAGACGTGGTGGCTCTACTGTCCCCAACCCATAGGCAGACGTGGTGGCTCTACTGTCCCCAACCCATAGGCAGACGTGATGGCTCTACTGTCCCCAACCCATAGGCAGACCTGATGGCTCTACTGTTCCCAACCCATAGGCAGACGTGGTGGCTCTACTGTCCCCAACCCATAGGCAGACGTGATGGCTCTACTGTCCCCAACCCATAGGCAGACGTGGTGGCTCTACTGTCCCCAACCCATAGGCAGACGTGATGGCTCTACTGTCTCCAACCCATAGGCAGACGTGGTGGCTCTACTGTCCCCAACCCATAAGCAGACGTCTACTGTCCCCAACCCATAGGCAGACGTCTACTGTCCCCAACCCATAGGCAGACGTCTACTGTCCCCAACCCATAGGCAGACGTGGTGGCTCTACTGACCCCAACCCATAGGCAGACGTCTACTGTCCCCAACACATAAGCAGACGTGATGGCTCTACTGTCCCCAACCCATAGGCAGACGTGGGGGCTCTACTGTCCCCAACCCATAGGCAGAAGTGGTGGCTCTACTGTCCCCAACCCATAAGCAGACCTGATAGCTCTACTGTCCCCAATCCATAAGCAGGCGTCTACTGTCCCCAACCCATAAGCAGACGTGGTGGCTCTATTGTCCCCAACCCATAGGCAGACGTAATGGCTCTACTGTCCCCAACCCATAGGCAGACGTGATGGCTCTACTGTCCCCAACCCATAAGCAGACGTGATGGCTCTACTGTCCCCAACCCATAGGCAGACGTGGTGGCTCTACTGTCCCCAACCCATAGGCAGACGTGATGGCTCTACTGTTCCCAACCCATAGGCAGACGTGATGGCTCTACTGTCCCCAACCCATAGGCAGACGTGATGGCTCTACTGTCCCCAACCCATAGGCAGACGTGATGGCTCTACTGTCCCCAACCCATAGGCAGATGTGGTGGTTCTACTGTCCCCAACCCATAGGCAGACGTGGTGGCTCTACTGTCCCCAACCCATAAGCAGACGTAGTGGCTCTGCTGTCCCCAACCCATAAGCAGACGTGATGGCTCTACTGTCCCCAACCCATAGGCAGACGTGGTGGCTCTACTGTCCCCAACCCATAGGCAGACGTGGTGGCTCTACTGTCCCCAACCCATAAGCAGACGTGGTGGCTCTACTGTCCCCAACCCATAGGCAGACGTGGTGGCTCTACTGTCCCCAACCCATAAGCAGACGTGGTGGCTCTACTGTCCCCAACCCATAGGCAGACGTGGTGGCTCTACTGTCCCCAACCCATAAGCAGACGTGATGGCTCTACTGTCCCCAACCCATAGGCAGAGTGACCGAATCCAAGGCCTGTCCTCATTGGTCACTTAAACTGATGTGTCCCTTCCTCCCGTATCACTTAAAAACTTCTCCCACTTCCTACTGGATGGATAAAGTAGACACAGCCTATCGCTCTTTGCAGGATATTTAAGGCCTTTGATCACGAAAACTCAAGAGTTGGTCAGAGTAAGGTCAAGTCACGCATTCCCTAGTTATTCACCTCTTACGAAATGCGTAGGGAGACGCGGTGGGTCTATTCTCACCCCCAACGCACAGGAGGCCTCCCACTCCTAACCACAGCTACCCACACGACTGCTAGCGCAGGCAAGGGTGATTAATGATGGTTGAGTTTCACAGCCTGTCAGCTCTGTAGACTATGCAAGGCCATTGACCATTAAGTTCACCAGAGCTAATTCGAATGAATGAATAAACAAAAGAACGAACAGATGAATGAATGAAAGAACACGGGTTTACGGCCTATCAGCTTGAGAAGATTTAAGGTCAACACACGGTGCTGCAATACTTCTCAGAAGTGTACTTCTTGGAGCCGATTTGAGCCACGACTTTCCTAGTCATTCGCCTAGGGAGACACGGGGGACCTCTTCTTACCCGAAACTCACAGGGAGTTCTACAGACAGTGGATTGAGCTTTACGGCCTATACGCCTTTGTGGGCTAGGTAAGGCCGTTGAGTGGGAACATCTCTAGAATACAGTAAGTGCAAATCAAGTCACGATGTTCGTCGTTGTTCGCCTCTTACGAATCGCGTAGGGATGGATGGATAGTGTTTTACGGCCTGTCATCCTTTGTAGGCTATGTAAGGCCATCAAGCACGAAAATCACAAGAACAGTTTCGAGTAAACGCAAATCGAGTACGGTGCTCCTAGTTATTCGCCTTTTATGAATCGCGTAGGGAGACGTGGTGGGTCTATTCTCACCCCCAACCCACAGGGGGTGGTTCCACAGAGAAGGAGAGAGACAAGTCGAGACCAAATGCGATGGTTGCTATCAATGATAATGAAACAAGGAGCATCACTAACAATTTTGGACACACAGTCAATATTTCTTTTAAAAGCACATTTCTGTTGCAGAGACAAGTCACTGAGGTCTGAAAGCTTACCAAAGCGCTAAGTCCAGCTCCAGAAGCCTTCACAGCAGCGGATGTTTCAAAACTGTCTCGCTTGAGTTCCGACGGAACATTCAGACCGTGCATCTCGTGCTCAGCATGGAATTTGTGCTGTTCACTTCTTTTGTTTCGGTGATAGTCGTACATGGGCACGTGTCTCGCGTGATTCCAGTGAGCCTGCGTTAGCGAGGGACGCATTCTGCAGGTCAAAAATCTCGTTTCTCCATCACGAGAGGATTCGCTCTCCTTTTCAGCAGTTTTCTTGTTCCAGCATGTGTGCTCAAGATGAGTAGATGAATTACGACGACGATTAGGATAAAAGAGTGAATGACTGAATGTTTACAGTCGATCAGCCTGAATAGACTAATTTTAAAATTAAGACCATTAATCACCGAGGACATCAGAATCAGTTCTAATAAGAGCAGGTCGCCACAATTTCCTTGGTTTTTCGTCTCTTACAAAACGCGTAGGGAGACGCGGTGGGTCAATTCTTCTATCCCTTACCCATTGGGAGGACGACGACGACGACGACGATGATGATGATGGTGATGATGGTGATGATGATGATGATGATGATGATGATGATGATGATGATGATGATGATGATGATAATGATGATGATTATGACGACGACGACGACGACGATGACGATGACGATGACGATGACGATGATGATGATGATGATGATGATGATGATGATGATGATGATAATGCTGATGATGATGATTGATGATTGGTGATTGGTGATTGGTGATTGGTGATTAATGATTGACGATTGATGATTGACGACGACGACGACGATGATGATGGAGTTTTTCAACCCATCAGCCTTTGTAGGCTATTCAGTGCTATTGATCACGAGAATAAGTGGGGCTGCTTAGAGTAAGAACAAATCAGGTCACGATGTCGCTAGTTATACGCCTCCTAGAAATCTCGTAGGGATGGATGGATGGTGTTTTACGGCCCATCAGGCAGGCAGAAAGGCTAGCAGGCAGAGAGGCAGGCAGACAAAAAGGAAGGCAGGCAGGCAAGCACACAGACAGGCAGGCAGGCAGGCGGGCACGCAGGCAGACAGGCAGGCAGGCAGACAGGCACGCAGGCAGACAGGCAGGCAAGCAGGCAGGTAGGCAGACAGAGAGGCAGGTACGCACGCATGCAGGCAGGCAGACAGGCAGGCTGGCAAGACGGCAGGCAGGAAGGCAGGCAGGCAGGCAGGCAAACAGGCAGAGAAGCAGGCAGGGAGGCTGGCAGGCAGGCAGGCAGGCGGGCGGGCGGGCAGACAAGCAGGCAGGCAGGCAGGCAGACAGGCACGCAGGCACGCAGGCACGCAGGCAGGCAGGCACGCAAGCAGGCAGTTAGGCAGACAGAGAGGCAGGTACCCACGCACGCAGGCAGGCAGAAGGCATACAGGCAGGCAGGCAAACAGGCAAGCAGGCTTTCAAGACGGCAGGCAGGCAGGCAGGCAGGCAGGCGGGTCGGGCACAGAGTAAAATCACAGCTGAACAGAAGGTCAAAAGGTAGTCTGTACAAAAGTTCGCTTCCCCTCGAACACGTGCAAAACTAATGGGGTAGCATGGCATTCTGTCTGCCACTCCAAAAGGAAAACTGCCGAGCTTTTTTCGTGAGCGAGTCACAGGGAGACGATTCTACGATGCGTATTTGGAGACTCGCTTTGCAGGCGCATTGCACGAAAAATATGGGTGAGATGCTGTTCTTGCAATAATCGCAGCTAGACCATGTCTATAAAAGTAAAACGTGACGAAAAATGAGAGGCATTTTCTCCTTCTGCATAATAGTCTCTGTGACTGTTGTTATGGTGATGAAAAAGAAAGCTGAGAAGGTAAAACCACCTGAAAAGAGAAAAGGTATTGTTGTCTTTGACCAAATGATATAAAGGTAAAAAGGTGTGGTTTTTTATAGCGACTTACACCCTTTGTCTGGGTCTCAAACCGCTTACACTTTTACACTGTCGCTATCAACTGGAACTCAGCGTACTCGGGGAAGCTTCTCATTATAAGTATTTTTTCTTACAGACCCCATTAGTAACGTCATAGTCTCTCTGATGTCCTGGAATATAAATGGGATCGAGACAGCAATCGTGGTATGAAAGTGAAGACTTCCTCCATTTATGGCAATGTATTTTTAACTCCACAACAGCTTGGCAACACAAGAGGGCTGTCAATCACAACCTTTTTTATGAACACGCTGGAAAATCAAAAAACATTTCACACTTACACGACGAGTGCGGAATCTAACGAATGAAAAGGAGATTATACAAACCACTTCGACCCAGAAATGGTTGACCTTTCAAACAACAAAGCAGGAGTGCAATGCAGAGCGGGAGCTGCTCGATGCCTCCCTCACCAGCTGCTCGATGCCTCCCTCACCAGCTGCTCGATGCCTCCCTCACCAGCTGCTCGATGCCTCCCTCACCAGCTGCTCGATGCCTTCCTCACCAGCTGCTCGATGCCTCCCTCACCAGCTGCTCGATGCCTTCCTCACCAGCTGCTCGATGCCTCCCTCACCAGCTGCTCGATGCCTCCCTCACCAGCTGCTCGATGCCTCCCTCACCAGCTGCTCGATGCCTCCCTCACCAGCTGCTCGATGCCTCCCTCACCAGCTGCTCGATGCCTCCCTCACCAGCTGGGACTTCAGGTTTTGGGGTTTCGGGGCCTGCTCCAGTAGCTCAGCCAGGGGCCTGCTCCAGCAGCTCAGCCAGGGGCCTGCTCCAGTAGCTCAGCCAGGGGCCTGCTCCAGTAGCTCAGCCAGGGGCCTGCTCCAGTAGCTCAGCCAGGGGCCTGCTCCAGTAGCCCAGCCAGGGGCCTGCTCCAGTAGCTCAGCCAGGGGCCTGCTCCAGTAGCTCAGCCAGGGGCCTGCTCCAGTAGCTCAGCCAGGGGCCTGCTCAAGTAGCTCAGCCAGGGGCCTGCTCCAGTAGCTCAGCCAGGGGCCTGCTCCAGTAGCTCAGCCAGGGGCCTGCTCCAGTAGCTCAGCCAGGGGCCTGCTCCAGTAGCTCAGCCAGGGGCCTGCTCCAGTAGCTCAGCGAGGGGCCTGCTCCAGTAGCTCAGCCAGGGGCGGCCCCAGCAAGCTAGAGAGGCTGCCGGGGAGCACAGGAACAGTGTCAGGTCGTTCACATTTAACCGTGTTTTCAAACCACCCTTGAAGATCAAGCTCAACCCCACACGCAACAACAACATGGTCGCAAAAGCCACATCCATCCCTCACCCCCAATACGTTTTCAAGTATGCATTGTAAAACCACAGACCACGTGACCAGTAGTTTCACTCGTGTTTGCTGACACCAGACCATCAGTGCTGCATTGCAGTGGACACGTGACTTTCGAGCACAAGGGGTTGGTGGGACTAGACAACACTTATCTGGCGCTGTCCGAGATTACGACTACTGCAGTTTTGTGATAAAGAAAAATTGGGTCTGACCGTCGCTTCAGCACAGTCCACACGCAAGAGTGGTGGTGAAAAGTCATTTCTTCTGTAGCAGTCTGGAATCTTCTGGAACCATGGCCTCCAAGTTGACCTACGTTCTTCTGCTGGTTTCCCTGGCTGTGGCCTCCTGCACGGTAAGTCCTGCAGTACATGCGCTCCAGTCTGGCAGAAGTAGCAAGATCCATGTGAACATTACTTACATAGACGTTTGACTAAAAGACTGATCCGACAACCATACCATCCCTCCGCTTCCTCATCAACGACCAACCTCACAAAACCAACTGACATAGAGACTTAGATAACTACACGTACAGTTGTGCAAACATGTTGCTGAGACACACACATGGAGGTGTATGTATACGCAGTGTATTCAGGTTACACATTCGCAGACACATAGGCGCATGCTTAAGCAGATACAAAATCTAACACACACACACACACACACACACACACACACGCGCGCGCGCGCGCACACACACACACACACACACACAAACACTAATTCACGTACGTACGTGCGCGCACACACCCGCAAGTACAAATACTCGCACGCACAAAAATTCGGACGGATGGGTTAGGTTAGGAGAAAAGAGAGCTAGAATGACAGACTTAGACTAACTGCACTCATTCGTAGATACGCTTCAAGCCAGAGGTAGTTTGTTACAAGTGGTACAAAGGCTAGATCCAACAGAAATAGGTCACGGTTTCGATAATGATCTCTTGTCCTCAGGGCTACACTAGCACGTGTTTGAACTCAACGACGTGGTATGATTAAGGTCAAAGGTAGATAGCTGTAACTTTATACAGTACTTTAAAACTATGTTAGAGTCCTAGACTTCTTCACACTTTATTCTATGATAACTTGCGAGGTCGACTGCTCGAATTTTACAGGCATATAGCAACAGGCGCAAAAGTTTGCGGACATTCAACTCTCAACATAGTCATTACTTCTCATGGAGTGTTTTTGGCCAATGCTTGCTTGCCCTCTGCCGTAAACTGCTTCCGCTGCCTCACGGATACTCTTGAGAAAATAGGCAACTTTCATGTGAGTTGAACACTCTACAGACCACATACTTCCAGGATCTTATATATTTACGACCTGCGACTCGTTCTTAAAAGGCAGTCGCGATTAAAAGGGCTTCAGCACTGGACGAGAGCCCGAGTCATGAAAAGAGAGCAGACTTCTACTTTTACTCATCTAATGCACACGACTGTCATTCAACAGCGGTGATGCATGGTAGGGTAATTGTAATTCGTCAACTCTTTCATATAATCATCTGGGTGTGACTTGGAATTAATGAACTATTGATTCGTAGGTCCATTATCGTTTTACCTCAGTGTAGCTTTGTATAGATAATGTTACGAATATTTCTCCTATTAAATGATTCTATGTTTGTAGTCTGCGGTGAGAAAACATTGACAATATATATGACTAAACTTTGATTATTGCTGTATTTGATGCCGCAATTTCTCGGCTGCTGCTGCAGCATTGTTTTAATTACGTTTTCTAGCCAGATTTTCATTAAAATTTGTTCTGTATGAACAACGGTTTTTGTGAATATATGGATATAAACAGGTGACAAGTCGCTTTATAAAACTAAATATCTGCCTTCTACATTTTTAAATTGCAACAGTCATGCTCTAATTAGCTACCTGGTTCAGCCAACAACGTGTCAGCATTTTCCAGTAGTTCATTGCTCTTTTAGACAGATTTCAAGCCAGATAATCGAACAAGTACGAGTACAGTCCACGGTCAAAGATCCTCTTCCATTCACACTGCCCTTGAGAAGGACGGAGTTTCGTGGGTAATATAGAGACCATGGTACAAGCTGATAACTCACACAAGCTGTATGACCTGGATTTTCCGTCTGTGACCTTATATTTTCGCCTCTCAACATACAGTGTGACACTCTCTCGCTCGCAAATGGAGCACATATACTTATCGCAGT
>JAWQFJ010003632.1:22500-25000 GCA_034096865.1 Theodoxus fluviatilis
AGTGGTTAGAGCGTTTGACTTGCAGTCGCTTGCGGCTGACGGGTGCCATGTTCGAATCTGCACAGACCTGGAGTTGCATCCTTGGGCAAGGTGCTTCACCCACATTGCCTGTCCTACCGAGGAGTAAACCTGTCACTTTGCGCAGCACAGCGGCGACCGGGGTTGAAATTCTCCTAGAAGAATTTCCTTTAAAAAAAAAAGACAAAATAAAGAGTATTGCCATTGCCATCGATACCATTTCAACTGCTTGTTTGATGCGCAGGTCGCGTGATGCGCAGGTCACGTGAGGCGCAGAGGGCTTGTAGTGACGGAAATGATTCTGCTAAATAAACAGTGTGACGTTTGCATTACACAACGCTCAAACCTCTGGTTGTAAAATGCGTGTGTCAGCGTTCAATTCATCTCGTAATCACCAAGGTGGCTGTAGTGTGGCAGTCGAGTTGTTGACATCGCTTTTGTCGTCGTCGTCGTCGTCGTTGTTGTTGTTGCTGCAGCTGCTGCTGACGTCGTCGTCATCGTCGAATCTGTTGTTGTCGTCGTCGCCGTCATCATCGTTGTTATTATAATGCTTGCTGTGTCGTCAAAGCGACGTCGTTAGTTTCCGCACGGACTGAAGGGAATGTTGTCACATTTCCAGGGCAACTACACCCTGCCGAAATCTGACTTTGACGTCGACATCTCCATCCTGCCCTCTGGTGACTACCAGGGCCAGGCTGACCTCTCCATCAACGGAAAACCCGTCGGCTGCTACCAGGTCACCTTGACCTTCGCCTAAATGACGTCATCCACTTCGCCCCAGGTGCGTCATATAGCTCCATGGTATGGGTTCCCGGATGTGAACTGTAATTAGTGCTTTAGTGGTGACAACTATAGTTTGTAAATACTTTCTTGCAACACACTGATTAGTGGCCAAATAAATCTTATGTGTAGTAAGGTATGTTTCCACACAGTGAAAGCCATGCTAACAATATCCCAAAGGCATGTCGAATTAAAACAAAAGAAGAAAAAATGCTGTCTGGTGTCTGCCAATGCAACAGTGTAATAATACTTGATCTCAGTGGTGATTTGAAAGATTGCGTCGATAACCTGTCCTTTCTTTCATTCAGATGAGAGCAACACGAGATCGGCACGACGGAGAAATGATGAAAAGGCGAGGTCCTCTCAAGAATAAAGCAAAATATCACATTTCATTCTGGAGTTTGTTTTTGTATTGATGCAATTTTGTTGTTCGTTTTGGGGATACGTGCAATGCGTAGACATGTTATTGCTTGAATGAGCAGAATTATCATACACCAGAAGTTGGTATTTAAAAAAAATCAGAATGGAGGCAAAACGAGCAGAAAAAAATCATTCACATGCATACTAGAAATTCTAAATAAAAGGGCAAATGGGAAAAAAGCAATGCAAGCATGTATATATGTGCGTTCATATGCGTGTTTATGTGTGAGTATATGTGTGTGCATGTGCCTGTGTGTATGCGTGCGTGTGTGTATGTATTTATGTGTGTGTATGTATGTGCATGTGTATGCGTGTGCATGTGTATATGTGTGCATATGTATGTGTGTGCATATGTATGTGTGTGCATGTGTATATGTGTGCATATGTGTGTGTGCATGTGTATGTGTGTGCATATGTATGTGTGTGCATATGTATGTGTGTGCATGTGTATATGTGTGCATATGTGTGTGTGTGTGCATGTGTATGTGTGTGCATATATGTATGTGTGTATATGTATATGTGTGCATGTGTATTATGTGTGCATATGTGCGCGTGCGTGCTTGCAGGCGCGCACATGTAAATTTGTGCATAATAATTTATTTCTGTTTAAAGTCTCATGCCAACGACTGAGTACTGGCTTCAGAGTTTCAACACGTTGAATGAAAATCATTGCAAGTTGAAAAGCGTAATCACTCTGGTTTATTTCATATCGCAATTTGTGCATACACTATTAAGGAAACCACGACATGACATAATGAAAGACGCCAGTGGTAACACATGAGACTGGAATCACAGGTCGACAGTAATTTTATCATGATTTCTAAAGAATCACTATTACCAAAGATTATAGGTTACACATCTTTGCTATTACTTAGGCCTGAAAACATGTGCAGCTAATCCGTAACATCGACTGCATTGGCCATCAGCCATGATAAGGGTCCCTACACTAGATGTACACGTGCATCTCAAGATATCACCGCTAATGGCTCAGCATGATTACAGTGGGAATGTTTAACACGACATCGAAGCACAACCTTTGACTGGCGTACTTTGTTCGAACCTGACACGGCCGGACGCTGGACACCCAGCTCCAAGATTTGACAGCTTCAGTTGTTCTCCCGAAACAGGTAGCAGCATGTTCTTGAGCCAGTCAGGGCTTCGATAAGAATGTAGAGAAGCAAGTCGCGACTGAGTCTCTGTTGTACACAAAGCTGTCGATAAATCCTGGTGACGGAGTGGGCGCTGTCGTGTCCTGTCGTGTCGTCTGCTTTACTGGAGAGTG
>JAWQFJ010003635.1:0-7500 GCA_034096865.1 Theodoxus fluviatilis
TCTATCGCGAATCAAGAAGTTAATTAACTGTATTAACTGAAGAAGGGCGTATGCCCGAAAGCCTTTTGATTTTGGTGTTTGTCGTGTGTTTTTTTCTTATTAATAGTTCCTTTTTAAGCATACGAGACCTGACAAGTTAAGCTGCTACACACCCTTTAGCGGAGCTGCTCCGACGCCACTTCCGGTGTCAGATAATATTTTCTTTTTTTCTCTCTTTTTTTTCTTACCTATCAGAGGCGCGTTGCACAGACGCGAGGAAAGCCAAGATCTTGCGAGGAATAGGCCGGTGTCAACATATGTCAACACGATGAAAGCAGATGTAATGTCGACACATGTTGACACCGGCCTATGCCTCGCGAGAAGCATTGCAACGCGGACCCGAACATGGGGAGTTGTGACGTCACACAATTTTCTGCGGGACTACTCTTGCACCAATTCCGGTGTCACGACACCTTCCATTACCAAACCTGAACGCACGTCTCTGAGGGACTGCCCCCAGACCACTTTCGGTGTCACGTGGTGTGTTGAGGACGCCTCCACGTCGAGCCCTCCACGCCTCGAGACAGGCGGGCCAAGGAAATTTCCAGACGATTACGTCAATGAAGACTCGACTACCCAGCCCTTCCGATTGCGTCTGGCTGCAGATCTGCTCAAGCTGAAAAGGACCCACGGAGAAGACACTTAGACCCGAAGGAATGGTGGTTACGTCATTGACCGCTTAAGTGACTACGGGTTGGATACAAACCTAATGAACATACTAAATTCTATATACCGCCATGTTGATTGTTGTGTACGATGGAGTGGTCAGTATACAGAGTGGTTTACGTCATCCTGCGGCGTGAAGCAGGGCTGCGTTTTAAGTTCATTCCTATTGTCATGCGTAATCAACTCGGTGGCCGCTTACGTCAAAGCAAAAGGCAAACATGGTGTACAACTGAAACCAAACGATGAACAGCTATATACATTATTGTTTGCTGACGATATAGCGTTGCTCTCCGACACAGTAGTTGGCCTTCAGAATCAGCTGACAGTCCTCAAAGAAGCAGCTGACAGGGTTGGTAAAGAATCAACAAAAACAAAACTAAGATAGTAGTATTTAGACGAGGCGGTCGCCTAGCGAGACACGAGAAATGGACCATAGGTAATGACAATATCGAAACAATCACAAGCTACAAATACCTTGGCCTAATCTTGTCTAAAACACTAAGCCCAAATGTATCCCTCAGAGACCTAGCAGACAGAGCTAAAGCTGGTGTGATTCAAATCATAAGGACACTAACAAGGATAGGATGCTTTTCTCCGGGTGTCTTTTTCAAAATGTTTGACACACAGATTCAACCAATTCTTTTATATGGTGCAGAGCTTTGGAGAACAGAGGCTTGAGATCCTATTGAAAAGGTGCATACATTTGCAATGAAGAAATTTATGAGTGTGTCCATTCGGACGCCTAACTGCATTGTCTATGGTGAGACAGGAAGGTTTCCTATTTACATAAACGCCAAAACAAAATGTATCAAATACTGGCTTCGGTTGACGAGCTTACCTGAAAGCCGGTATCCTAAGAAGGCTTACAAGCTCACGCTAACGGAAAATAAGTTGGGATACAACAACTGGGCCTCAATAATCAGGAATCTCCTTTTTGATTATGGCTTTCATGACGTGTGGTTATCGCAGGGAGTAAGTAATGTTAAAGCATTCATAAACACGTTCAAGGAAAGAGCGTTTGACTGTTATCACGCACAATGGAGAGACAAGATAAATCGCAGTGAAAGATATGAACTCTATAGAATGTTCTATAGTGAGCTACAGCTATCGAAATACTTACATATACTTGACAAAAGAGTATTCAGAAACGCATACATAAGGTTTAGACTAGGAGTAAGCGACATCCAAAGTAACAGAATGAGATATCATTCGAGGGACGAAAACAATCATCTAAAATGCCAGTTATGCAATGGCGTGCCAGAAGATGAAATACATGTTCTACTTATTTGCCCCAGTTATGAAGCTCTCAGAGCTAAAGACCTCATCGTTGACCAACAAAAAAGATTGAAGAAAAATTTCAAATTAATGTTAGAAAGGGAAGATAAAAATATTATTCGTGGGCTAGCCACATACCTTTATTATACAGAGAGAGAGAGAGAGAGAGAGAGAGAGAGAGAATGAAACTTTGAATATCCTTTTGCAAAATAATGTGCTGAATGTGATATTATCTAATGTCGTTCATTGCACTGAATCACAGTACGATGAAATGTAGTGTAACCAGTGTGAGCAAAGTGCATTTACATTAACGACTATTTCTCCATTTTACGGGCCGATGGCCTACCAATAAAGTATTTCATTCGTTCGTTCGTCATTGACCGCAGACTGCAGCTTTCCACGTGTAGATAGGTTAATTGACTGCACGTCTACGAGAGGAGGATAGGGGAGTGGGGAGGGGGGTGAAATGGTGGGCGGGATGGGGGTGTGAAAAGACGGACGAAGACTTCAGACTTCATACTTTTATTATTTTAGGCCAGCAGCCCGTCACATGGGCACAGACTTGATATAATATGATTTGGTAGATTTGCAGCATGAACTGATCAACAATCACATAATAGTTATCTCGGTTCGTCTTTTAAGGGCATAGTATTGCCACATTTCGTGTCTTCATTGCAGTTATTGCTTGATATACTTTTATCTTCATACAATGAGCAGTCCATCAAAAAGTGTCTTTCATTTTCCATACTGTTCACACAAAATGGGCAATACAAGTTTCTTTCTTTTTCGTGTCTTTGGTTTATATTTAAATCTTTTATTCCCAGCGGAAACCGTATGAGAGAGGGACGATGAGAATGATGGAGTGTGTTTACACAAATGAGGATCCAAAGAGTGGGGGGTGGGGGGCTGGAGGGAGGGGTAGCAATGGAAAAGTTAGTGAGATTGATACGTACGTGTACATGTGTAAGTGTGGTGTAAAGATGAAGGTAAAAGTGGTTTTATATAGCAACTCATCACTGTTGTCTGGGCCTCAAATCGCTTTGTAACTTGCCCTCTAGTCACCAGGCCGCTTGGTCCATCCTTCACTATCACCTGACGACAAGCACAGTGACAAAGAGATTCAGCACACACAACAGGTACCAGCACCAACTCCTCTTCCTGGTGGGGTGTTCCAACCCGATGCTGGCTCGTGGCTGCATACAAGGGTGCATTGCACTACAGGGTGTCATCGCTGCCCTCACAGCTACCCGGTTTTGCTCCTGGGTGGGGAGGAACGTCAACAGTTGAGGACTTTGCTCTAGGATGCAACTCTGAAACCGCGCCAACTCCAAACGAAGCAACCACTAGTCGCAAGCGACTGTGTGTGTGTGTGTGTGTGTGTGTGTGTGTGTGTACGTGTGTGTGTGTATGTGTGTGTATGTGTGTGTGTATGTGTGTGTGTGAGGTGTGTAAATGGGGGTGCGTCTATGCGTGCGAGCGCGCGGACGTGTATATATGTATGTCTGTGTGAGTATGTGCGTGCTCGCGCGCGCTCGTATGTGCATCATGCTGTTTGTACGTGAGTGTATGCATGCGTTTGGTGTGTGTGTGTGTGTGTGTGTGCGCGCGCGCGCGCGTGCGCATGTGTAATATGTACATGTACGTTCGCTCGTGCTTTCATACGTGCTTGTGTGTGTAAATGTGTACGTGCGCGCGCATGTATTTGTTTGCGTGTGAACATATGTATGTGTGTGACGAGGTCCATGTCGGACGTCTGTATGATATCATGAAAGTCTCTATTGGTCTGGCAGTGCAACATGTAGGAGGCCCCGTCGTGGCTGACACTGGATCCTGGCCCTGGAATCGTCACCCTGACGCAGACTCCGCTTTGACCGTGTAGTCAGAGCTGGAGTGGCGGTCTTCCTCACATGGGTGGAAGTCGGTGTAGCTACGGTGAAAAAATGATGACGAAAGAGGACGTAGGTCCAACTGATTTATTTTCACAAGCTTTCGGAGCTTGGTAGCTTCTTCATCAGATGAATGGTTAGACCGCGTTTGGGGAACAATTATATGCAAGTAATGAAGAGTTCATGTTTAAGACATAAAGAAAAACACGGACGGCACGACATGACATGACATGACATGGCACGACACGACACGACACGACGCGACACGACACGACATGATACGACATGACATGACATGTCACGACACGACACGACACGACACGACACGACACGACAAGACAAGACACGACACGACACGACAGGACACGAAATGATACGACATGACATGACATGTCACGACACGACACGACACGACATGATACGACATGACATGACATGTCACGACACGACACGACAAGACAAGACAAGACACGACACGACACGACACGACACGACACGACACGACACGACACGACACGACACGACACGACACGACACGACACGACACGACACGACACGACACGACACGACACGACACGACACGACACGACACGACACGACACGACACGACACGACACGACACGACACGACACGACGGCACGACACGACACGACACGACACGACACGACACGACAGACACGACACGACACGACACGACACGACACGACACGACATGACACGACACGACACGACACGACACGACACGACACGACACAGACACGACACGACACGACACGACACGACACGACACGACACGACACGACACGACACGACATGACACGACACGACACGACACGACACACGACACGACACGACACGACACGACACGACACGACACGACACGACACGACACGACACGACACGACACGACACGACACGACACGACACGACATGACACGACATGACACGACACGACACGACACGACACGACACGACACGACACGACACGGCACGACATGACACGACACGACACGACACGACACGACACGACACGACACGACACGACACGACACGACACGACACGACACGACACGACACGACATGACACGACACGACACGACACGACACGACATGACACGACACGACACGACACGACACGACACGACACGACACGACACGACACGACATGACACGACACGACACGACACGACACGACACGACACGACACGACACGACACGACACGACACGACACGACACGACACGACACGACACGACACGACAACATGCCACGACACGACACGACACGACATGACACGACACGACACGACACGACACGACACGACACGACACGACACGACATGACACGACACGACACGACACGACACGACACGACACGACACGACACGACACGACACGACACGACATGACACGACACGACCGACACGACACGACACGACACGACACGACATGACACGACACGACACGACACGACACGACACGACACGACACGACACGACACGACACGACACGACACGACATGACACGACACGACACGACACGACACGACACGACACGACACGACACGACACGACACGACACGACACGACACGACACGACACGACACGACATGACACGACACGACACGTCACGGCACGACATGACACGTCACGACACGACACGACACGACACGACACGACACGACACGACACGACACGACACGACACGACACGACACGACACGACACGACACGACACGACACGACACGACACGACACGACACGACACGACACGACACGACACGACACGACACGACACGACACGACACGACACGACACGACACGACACGACACGACACGACACGACACGGCACGACATGACACGACACGACACGACACGACACGACACGACACGACACGACACGACACGACACGACACGACACGACACGACACGACACGACACGACACGACACGACACGACACGACACGCACGACACGACACGACACGACACGACACGACACGACACGACACGACACGACACGACACGACACGACACGACACGACACGACACGACACGACACGACACGACACGACACGACACGACACGACACGACACGACACGACACGACACGACACGACACGACACGACACGACACGACACGGCACGACACGACACGACACGACACGACACGACACGCACGACACGACACGACACGACACGACACGACACGACACGACACGACACGACACGGACACGACACGACACGACACGACACGACACGACACGACACGACACGACAGACACGACACGACACGACACGACACGACACGACACGACACGACACGACACGACACGACACGACACGACACGGCACGACACGACACGACACGACACGACACGACACGACACGACACGACACGACACGACACGACACGACACGACACGACACGACACGACACGACACGACACGACACGACACGACACGGACACGACACGACACGACACGACACGACACGACACGACACGACACGACACGACACGACACGACACGACACGACACGACACGACACGACACGACACGACACGACACGACACGACACGACACGACACGACACGACACGACACGACACGACACGACACGACACGGCACGGCACGACACGACACGACACGACACGGCACGGCACGGCACGACACGACACGACACGACATGGCACGGCACGGCACGGCACGACACGACACGACACGACACGACACGACACGACACGACACGACACGGCATGGCAAGGCACGACACGACACGACACGACACGGCATGGCAAGGCACGACACGACACGACACGGCACTGCACGGCACCCCACTGCACGGAACGGCACGGCATGACACGACACGACATGACATGACATGACATGACACGACATAACACGACACGACATGGCACTTCACGGCACATTATGGCAATCAGACTGCTGGAGCAGTTCATATGGAGGTGTGAGCACCTCATGAGGCGTTTCTTCCTCACAGCAGTTGCACTCGAAGAAGCTGGAGTCATCCCGGTATATCCTGTCCTTCCATCCAGTGCGTCTCTACCCCACCAGCCTCCGAAGTCTCATCTCTTCCTCTCTCAGTCATTTCCGGAGCTCATCTCTCCAGCATGTGCGATCCCTTGCAGTGTCCTCCAAACCCGAGCTGCCGACATCCTGCGCCTGTAGGTCTTCACTGACACAAGTCTATCTAATCAGGCTACAACCTGATGATGTCTTCCGCAGTTTGATTTCAAGATACCTCCTGGTGGCATCTACATGTAAGTGCTGCTCGGGGCCGGCTGTGTGAGTGGTGCTGTAGCAGGTCCCGAAAGTACGAAGACCACAGCAATCCAGCTGATGAGGGAGGTGACGCTGCAACACAGGCTGTATGCGACGCTAGCGTCTCACCTTGACGAAAGCAGGTACGACCTGTTTGTCTCTGGGATAGCATACATTTTCTGCACCCGATGCCTCTGAAAAACTCTGCACACCAGCTAAAAATCATTGGACACGATGAATTACTGTGAAGAAACAGCAAGCGAGTGAATTTAATTTGAAACGAAAGGGTCATGAATATGACAAGCAATTTTCGTTTCTTACATTCAAGAGCTGGAAAGTGGTGCCAGCGCAT
>JAWQFJ010003637.1:0-10907 GCA_034096865.1 Theodoxus fluviatilis
AAGAAAGAGAGAAAGAGAGAGAGAGAGGAGAGAGAGAGAGAGACAGACAGAGAGAGAGAGAGACAGAGAGAGAGAGACAGAGAGAGGGAGAGCAGAATAAAGAATGTACAGCAGTGGGGATTTACCCCAGCTTGAAAAAAAAGTTGACGTTTCCGTCACGGAAGTCTGGAGGCAAGAGTCTATTTTTGTTTCCACTCCCGTCAGACTCGTGTTGGCCCAGTGCGGGGAACCGCGCCTTCCTGCACTCCTCCAGGGAAATGGCGGGAGAAGCCGCTTGCAGTAGAGTTCATTCCTGGCTGCTGTCTTGGAAGGCATTTGGATGCATCGTGGAAATTGCTCCGTATGAAGTTACGAGCTAGCAAATGTGTTCAGTGGCATTAAAAATGATCAAATTTCCTCGTATCAGAGGAGTCCTTCTGGTTTATTTCAGTACACTCAACCTATCCTGACTTCAAACACAGCAGAAAGCAAAATTCTGCTTGCTCCACACGAAATAAGAATGGTGTGAACAAATCTATACTTTTGTCACTTGCGCTTCTATTGATGTGCCTGACGATATGTACAAGAGGTTAGTCAACGTGATCGTTCTGTCTGACAGTGGTATGTCAGTCATGTGCTGCAAAGTCGGTCTCTTAATCTGTCTGTCTGTGTGTCTATCTGTGTGTGTCTGTGTGTCTGTCTGTGTGTCTCTGTGTGTGTCTGTCTGTATGTCTATCTGTGTTTGCTTGTCTGTTTGTCTCTGTGAGTCTGTCATTCTGTCATTTTGTCTGTGTGTCAGTGTGTCTGTCTGTGTGTCTGTCTGTGTGTGTGTCTGTCTGTCTGTCTGTCTGTCTGTCTGTCTGTCTGTCTGTCTGTCTGTCTGTCTGTCTGTCTGTCTGTCTGTCTGTCTGTCTGTCTGTCTGTCTGTCTGTCTGTCTGTCTGTCTGTCTGTCTGTCTGTCTGTCTGTCTGTCTGTCTGTCTGTACACGTTTGTTGCATGTCTGTCTGACTTTTTGCTTAACAATGAATCTTTTGAAAATGTAGTTAATGCGTGCATGCATGAGCTGGCTATTGTGTACTCACTTCAAATTGCAGGTCTGTGAACGTGCCTGTCTCAAGACATGTCAGCATGTTATTCTCTTCTTACTTGAACACTCATGTGCACACATCTGTCAGCATCCTTGCCTTCGCCTTGTGTAGGTCTGTCCCCTTCCTCTCACATCCTCAGTGCGCAGGCTCTGGTTTATTACGCAGATCCGTCATCCCCACTTCGCACAACTTGTCCTTAGACCTTAGACCTCAGACAACACCCTTGACTCTACAGAGAGGCGAGGCAGCGTCCTCCTGATACACGTGTACACGCTGGCGGTGTCCTTGTGCAAAGACTTCTCACATGCGTTCTTGATTACTTTTGCAACACTCCACATGTGCATGTATAAGTTATGATGTGTTTGCCTTGCCATTGAAGCTCACTCAGTTCCAGTAAGTCTTGCAGGCAAACACAAGCCGACAGCCAACGAGTGGGAACCTCTCATATACCAACAGGTTGGCTTATCGTGGGTCTGGCTAACACTGACTTACATTACACGCTTTGTACAGTCAGCAGTCGCGCGCTTGCCTTGGGGCCTAACTGTGCTTCGTAAAGCGCCATAACTCTGCCCTGTCTTTCCTTGTTTGTGTTGGGCTGTGAGTCTGTGTATTTTCTTACCTGACTCCGCAGAGCCCTGGATTTACGAGATGATGAGGCTTTGCTGATTAACGGCAATAAAAGCCGACCAGAAAGTCTAAAGCATGACACGATGAGTCGACGGGAAACCGGTTACACAATACGATGAGAATCTCCTTGTATGTTTTATTCTCTATTGAATGGATGTGTTTTCGCGGTGTAGTGAAATGGTTGAGGGAAGCGATTTCGCCATTGCAAGAATACATCACACGACAAGAAAATAATCAAGTTTGGGGAGAAGATCTGGAAAACGTGTAAAGAACACTGATGTGTTTTCTTTTTAATCACAAGCAGGCTTTAGCTAACGCTACGAGCAAGTTCTTCAGTCTAAAAAAATGACATTTTAGAAAACTTAACTTTTATTGTTCGTGAATATCATTGAATAGAGAACGCGTGGTTATAGGTCTGAAAACATAGTTTGCATGAAAGTTGTAATTCATGCACACCGACATTGGACCTATGTTGATCAGATCAGGTGCGGCACGGAATCTTTCATGTGCAGGCACTTGATCTTATTTTTATAGCTGCTGACACTTGGTCCACAAGTCATTAAAGGTTCATCTAAAGGGGCGGAACGGTTTGGAAGAGGCAAAGGGTTTATACAAACACGTTTGTCAGTGTCTGAGGTGGTGCCACGTATCAGCAATCTGTGGAAAATCCTCTCGCCTCCCTGATAGAATCGACTCGGAGAGATCCCTAGTGCTATCTCCTTCTTTCAAAGCAGGCCCACAACAATTGTTTAAAGGCAATTCCTGGATGTCAGCACGTGGAAAAGATAGCTCTGTTGTCTAGACCTACTTTCAGAGAGCGTGGGAGTTTGGAATGAGAAAACTGCGCTGCAACAGGCTGAGCCAAAACAACCTTGACAGCAAAAACTGTTGACGCTATCTTCATTCAAACCGTACTGAAGGTGTTTGTTTCAAAACTGTATCCATGTGATTGTGAGAAAGGTACAATGCAGATTTCTTTTAACGAAACCAAATGGGAGGAGTCTAATACAGCGTTGCTTTGGACTAACTGAAACTGATAGAAGATGCAGACAACAATGAAGAACTGCGTTCTTTTGGCCCGAGAAAGAAAAAATTGATACATCCCAATGAATGTGGATCCACCGTGTTTATTCAATGTTTTTAACCCTATTCCACGATCATGAATCCCCACTGGAGTCCAAAAGTTACCGGACCTACACCTTGAGCGAACAATTTTTCCCTGTGAGAAACTAACGTAGAAACAACATCAACATATGGAAATCAACGGCAGTAGGGACGACGGCAACAGCAGCAGCAGCAACAACAACAACAGAAACAACAACAACAACAGCAGCAGCAACAACAACAACAGCAGCAGCAGCAACAGCAACAGCAGCAGCAGCAGCAGCAGCAGCAACAGCAGCAACAGCAGGAACCAAAAAAAAATGGCCGTGAATAAATCAATGTCGTATAGAACAAAATCCGTAAAAAAATTTACACAGAAAGCTAATCATACTCCAGCCTTTCGTTGTGGTTTTCCATTAGCTACTTTTATGTTTTGGTATTTGTAGAATGATCCTACAATGTATACCTTTTGCCCAATAAAAACCACATCTAGTCGATTCATCTTAATGACTGCAACTACTACATTAACCCATGAGATTGAGAAAACTATCAATCTCCCAATATAAGGCACAACATTAAATAGACATACATTCAGCAAACTATTGTGAGCTTCCTGGCCATGGGATCATTGTCCCGTTTGTCAAACATGATACCGCTAACTTGATTGTTTGTGTGGCTAAGTGGTCTCAATGACTTGTTTGGAGATGGGCTGATACCAAGCTGTGAAACTCACCCAAACATTGAACCTAGGGCTGGCAGCAAGATTCCGGAGCAGTTCCTGCCATGACATTGTCTCTGCATAGTAGTGTTACAAATTGACATTGAATGCAGTACACATGTAGTCCTTGACACGTCTGTTGGGTCTAATAGCTCCTGTACAAAACCGGGTGCGTTACACGAGAAATCCTCAGCACAATGGAGGATTCCAATAGTGTTTGCGGCGTACACAAACGTTATCGCCTCGCAAGACGTGAAACCGAGGTTGAAACAATTAGAGCTTAATGAAACAAGATGTGCAGTGCACGCAGTGCGTGGTGATGCGGTTCTGCCACCAAGCAATGACAGTAGAGCTCCCTCTGTTTTTTTGCAGACGACAGAAAGTGACCTAATATGGTGATAAACCATGGGCGGAAGAATGTAAGAATGCACAGGCTGGTAGAAAGGCAGGCAGGTAGGCAGGCATGCGGCCAGGCAGACAGGCAGGGAGGCAGGCAACAATGCAGGCATGCGGACAGGCAGACAGGCAGGCAGGCAGGCAGGCAGAGAGGCAGGCAGAGAGACAGGCAGGTAGGCAGACAGATATACAGGCAAGCACGCAGGCAGCAAGAAACATGTTTGACAGATAGACCGATTTTACAAATATAAGCAATAGGAAATGCACATGAAAAGGATACATAACAATGAGTTGGTGCATTGATACCCCCAAAACAACAACAACAACAACAACAACAACAAACCGCTTATATGAGAATTTCGTAGATTCTAGGGATAATATGCTGATCTTTGCTTGATAACCTCATGAAGTGCATTGTTCTAATCTTGATCACAGTCAGCATGCCCTCAATCCGGCATCGGGCCAGACGTTCACTGTACATGTAGATCAATGCAAGAGTTAGTCTTGTTCTTAACAGGTTTACGTGACTCTCAGCACGGATATGTACACATGTATAGCGATTCCTTCCTGTTAAAGCGGAAATGGGTCATTGGCCTTGGGTCATCACCGGAAGCCATCAATCAGCAGCAAAGGTCAAGTGAGGCAGTGATTGGCTGAGACCTGAAAGGTTCTCAACAATGTGGAAGCGTAGTGTGCAGCTGCGTCAAAAAGGGACTCTCAGTGAATTGGTTCGCGATATTTGGGCGTCACGCACGGTGAAACAGAAACAGTTTTGGGGTAATTAAATGCACTTTTATTCGTGTGCGAGCAATTATATCAGTGAATCTCTTATTTCCCAGAAATGATTTCACGGTTTGTGACCCGTTTTATTCTCCCAGTATTTCACTGAAATAGTTCTGCCTGTCAGCCACACATGTCTGCCAATTTTTCTTCGGTTCTCATGCACAACGCTCATTAGTAGAATTACTGACACATATACGAATAAACTATAACCTAATGACAGCATTAACTTCTCAAAGCTCTATGTAGAATGCATCAACAATTCATTTCATTCGAGATGTGCGTCCACGTTGGCTACAAGTTGAAGGTCGGCAAGGCACTGATACATGATATTGTTTGGCATATCATGTAGCCGAGTGTTTTGAGGGGTGAGCACGTACCATTCTGTGAACCCGAGTCAATGAATGCGTAATAGATTTGACCCTTCGCATTACAGAATTGCACCAAAAATAGTTCCCTCCGGATACTATTTCCCCCCACATTTTACAGAAATCATTCAGATGTCAAATCTTGTTTCCATTTCAACACAAACATTTCATTATATCGAATTAATACGTGTTTATTGCCTCAACAAGCGTAATTAATGAGTTTTGTGCGAAATAGTCTCAGAACTATTTTAACGGCGTATGTCATGGAGCAGAGGGCTATCTCACAAACCTCTCGTGTGACCTATATTAGAATATTTCGGACGGAAACCTTCCATCATGTGATATAAACTGTGCTAGAGACTCGTTCGCCGGCAGGCGAAGTCTCTAGTGGACTAGAATGAGCACGTACCTGCGGCCTCCTGTGCAGCCATCCGTACACGTATTCGCTCGTCTTCGCCTTTTTTCTTTTCTTAATTCTCCTGCAAGATAATCACAGATGCAGCAGCAGCAATTATATGGTCGCTGACTGACACCATTGTTGTGCAGAAGACAACTCCAACGATGACGCGAGTAACCATAACTATATGGTTCCATTCCATTCCATTTCATTCCATTCCATTTCTCTCCATTCCATTCCATTCCATTTCATTCCATTCCATTTCTCTCCATTCCATTCCATTCCATTCCATTCCATTCCATTCCTTTCCATTCCATTCCATTCCATTGCATTCCATTCCTCTCCATTCCATTCCATTGCATTTCATTCCTCTCCATTCCATTCCATTTCATTCCATTCCTCTCCATTCCATTGCATTTCTCTCCATTCCAGTCCATTCTTCTTCATTCCATTCCATTCCTCTCCATTCCATTCCATTCCATTTCATTCCATTCCTCTCCATTCCATTCCATTCCATTACTCTCCATTCCACTCCATTCCTCTCCATTCCATTTCATTCCATTCCTCTCCATTCCATTCCATTCCATTCCTCTCCATTCCATTCCATTCCATTCCTCTCCATTCCATTTCATTCCTCTCCATTCCATTCCATTCCTCTCCATTCCATTCCATTCCTCTCCATTCCATTCCATTCCTCTCCATTCCATTCCATTCCATTCCTCTCCATTCCATTCCATTCCATTCCTCTCCATTCCATTCCATTCCATTCCTCTCCATTCCATTCCATTCCATTCCATTCCATTCCTCTCCATTCCATTCCATTCCATTCCATTCCTCTTCATTCCATTCCATTCCATTCCTCTCCATTCCATTCCATTCCGATCAACACCATTGTTGTGCAGAAGACAACTCCAACGATGACGCGAAAAACCATATATGGTGAAGGGTGGAGTCTATTTGTTTCGCAAAAATAAGTTTCACTGTGCGAACACCTCGAGTGAAACAAAAACAAAAGCAAATTATGGTTCAGGAAAAGAGAAATAGCGTGATTCTGCTTCGCCGTGCGTCAGGTAGTAGGCGATGGCAGGTGCTACGACTCGTTGTGAAGCTGAGATACGCCCAACATTGTTCTGTACAATTCCACATGCAACTGACAGTTGTTGGAAGAATAGCATCCACGACGATAATTATAAGTATTTCTGCAGCTGCAAAGAATAATTCCTTTTGCAGCATGTCTACACGAGTTTCGAGGTCGCAACTCCCCATCGAGGACGTATCCACGATGTCAATGCATTTGTACGGCCAGAAGCTGCAGAGCAAAGGGAAACCCACAGCACTCGTAAATAGACCGTGAACTGAAGGACCTCACTGCTCTTGGGTACATGTACTAATATGCTAATTTCTGCAATTCCAGATCGGTTTTTGAAAACGCAGCAAAGTTCATTGTTTGATTCCACCCCCACCCCCATCCTTCATGTCATAGTTCATCTGAAGATGTCAGTTTTCAGGGATGTGGAGACTGGAGGTGGGAGTAGGGAAGGGGGAGGGGGAAATCATTTGTTAATAGTGTTACATTTACCAATGGCGTCCAGGTATACTTCAGATCAGTGACTTCAGTGTAAATGGTGCCTTTAACAATCGAGAATGATACGAAACAATGAGTGATGATAGTGAAGGTGGGAGTAGGCACGAAAGACGGGTAGGCGATAGTAAAGAGTTGATGATCACGCAGTGTTGGTAAAGTAAGGCATTTCATGGAGAGTTTGCGCAGTTTGATTGAATGACCTGACCCTGTGCTGAAGCCTTCCGCTTGCCTCTTTGGCTGCTCCGGGCCGACTATGGCTGAGTGGATCGTGAACCAAAAGCCCAGCATTCTGGGGATCCAAGGACATCGAGCGGTGCACTCGAAGTGCAAGTCACGTACATTGAGATATATGGACACATGGAATAGAGAGGGGAATAGACCATCACCGCGATAGCGTAAATGTAAATATGCTTATTCAGTCGGACGATGACAATTCAAATGCAGCAGCAGTAGCCGCACCACAATCACCACCACCAGCCACCACCACCACCATTACCACTACCACCACCACCACTACCACCACCACCACCACCACCACCACTACCACCACCACCACCACCACTACCACCACTACCACCACCACCACCACTACCACCACCATCATCACAGAGACCAGCAGCAGCATCAATTCAAAAAGAGGAATTATACTTAGCCAACGATAGAATGGAACACGTAGCCAAACCAAGTGAGATTGGCTTAGGAATAGATGGTGTTTTTCTGTTTTCAAACTGTCCTATGCACGCTTCAAATACACCGAGTTCCGACTCGGTTTTAACCTACTGACACGTCATATTAAGAAACGTATGGGTTTTCTGTTTCTCTTTGCATTTTTGCGTGTAGAGGTAGAATTGAGCAAGCTTGTGAAAAAGTTTTTTATGCCAGGCTGTGGGGACACGTGATTTGGTCTACCTCCAACGAAGGGAAAGAACCCACGATTGATTTATCTACGTGTCTGAGTCTCTATGTAGACTGCATGTTCACGCATAATTTAGCTAGCATTTGTAAGCCCGACTTGCGTCAATGACAGAGTGACGTCATCACATCGCGTCATTGTGTGGGTCAGTGTGAGTCTGCAAACCTCGCCCTCCTGTTTCTGTGTGGCAACAGATGTGTCAGAATCCCGGCTAAGACTCAGGGGCGGATGAAGTGCTACTAGAGGGGGAGGGGATGGGGGGTGGGGGTGGGGAAGGGGTTCCATACTGAGGAGAACGGGGTTCACTGAGTCGCCAGTAGCCCACCATCGCCCCCCCCCCCCCCCCCACCGCCCACCCCCCACCCCACATCCCCACACGGTTGAATTCTGCCGAATTCTATATTTTCACGGTTATATTCATTTTTACATTTTCATCATTAATTTAGATAGTTATATTGCAGATATATATACTTCACTTCACTTCACTTGTCCCGTAGTCTGGACGACCGTTGGGGCACCACAGATGATATGGCAACCATCTCTCTCCATTCCTCTCGCCTCTCGGACTGTCTCAAGGCTTCGCTGAGCCTCATCCCTGTCCACTCTGAGACGTTGTCCTCCCATCTTTTCCTTTGTCTGCCTCTCCTCCTCCCTCCTTTTACTGTGCCTTGTAAGACAGTCTTGGAGCGCCCTGACAATCGTGAGACGTGCCCATACCACTTTAGTTTGCGTCTTTTCACAGTGGTCAGTAGTTCTTCATGGGGCCCGATGGCTTGCCTGATTCTGTTTCAGACTTCCTCGTTTGTGATGCGGTCCTTGTAGGAGGATGCCGAGGACTCGTCGAAAGCATCTCATTTCCATGGCCTGTATCCTTCTCTCCAAGTCAGCTGTTAGTGTCCATGACTCACAGGCATACAAAAATATGGACATGACCAGGGCGCGCATCAGTCTGATCTTTGAGCTGAGGGTTATGTTCTTGTCCTTCCAGATGGTCTTGAGTTTTGTGAGTGCTGCTGTGGTCTGAGCGATTCTGGCGAGTATTTCAGGTTTGGATCCTGCATCTGTGACAATTGCTCCCAGGTATTTGAAGCTGTTGATCGTTTCCAGTTTCTGGCCACAGACCTTGATGTCAGTGCTGATGCCTTTGGTGTTGTTGGTCATCAGTTTGGTCTTCTCTGCACTGATCTGCATGCCAAAATTTGTGGAGGTTGTGTCTAAGCGCTCCACTAAGTTCTTCAACTCCTTTTTACTTCCGGCCAGGCCATCTATGTCGTAGCAAAACGTAAGTTTGTGATTGTTCTGCCGCCAATGCTGACTGTCCCCTCGTGGTCTTTTAGGGCGTCAGTCATTATTCTTTCCAGGAAGATGTTGAAGAGGGTGGGAGAGAGCAAACAGCCTTGTCTCACTCCGACTGTGGTTCTGAACCAGTCCCCAATGCTGCTGTTGAAGAATACGGCGCTTGTGGCATTGTCATACAGGTGTTCTATGACTCTGATCAGGTTGGCGTTGATGTTGTACAGCCTCATGGTAGCCCACAGTGCTGCATGCCATACCCTGTCAAAAACCTTCTTAAAGTTCACAAAGACGTGGTAGAGGTCCTGTTGGTGTTGTCCGTACCTCTCGCACAGTATCCTGAGGTTGAAGATCTGCTCCGTTGTACTGCGCCCTTGTCTGAAGCCTGCCTGTTCCTCAGCGATGATCTTCTCTGCTTGTGGCTTCAATCTGTTCAGTAAGATCTTCAGCATGACTTTGCTTGGATGGCTGATGAGGCTGATAGGTCTGTAGTTCTGGCATAGCTGTAAGTTGCCTTTCTTTGGGAGGATGATGATGAGGGACTGCGTCCACGGTGTGGGCCACTCCCCCGTCTGCCAGATCTTGTTGCAGATGGTCAGTAAAGCACTGATCATCTCTTCCCCCCTGCCTGTACCAGCTCTCCTGGGATGTTGTCCATTCATGCTGACTTCCCCTTCGTCAGCGATTTCATTGCTGCTTCCACTTTTACACGAAGGATGGGGTGGTCGTCGTTGTTGGTTGCTGGAGGGACATTCGGTACCTCTGGGTCTCGCGTGGTTCTGTAGTTGTAGAGTTCTGAGCAGTATTCTGTCCACCTCTTTAAGATGTCTTGTTCCTCCGTCAGACACTTTCCGTCTTTGTCTTGTATTGTGGTGGTTCGCCCTTGCTTTGTGCTGGTCAGATCTTTCACCAGCTGGTAGGCTTTTTTGCTGTTGTTGTTCTTCAGGCTATCATAAATTCTCTGGCACTGTTCTTCAATCCAGTTCTCCTTGGCCTTTTTCATGCTTTTCTTGATTTCTTGATTGACTGCTTTGTACTGCTTTGCGCCTTCTGTGTCGTTCTTTTTCTTCTTCAGGTCTCTCCGTTTGTCGCATATATCGAATACATCGGCTGTGACCCAGGGCCTTTTGACTGAGCGGTGTTTGCCAAGGATCTCACTGGCCGTTTCAGTCACCGCTGTGTTGAAGGTGTCAATCAACGTGTCTATGTCTGTGTCGACAGCGTCTAGAATGGTAAGCGCTGCAATTTTCCCTCCAATCGTTGTTTGGAAGGCTTCTACTACCTCTGGATCTTTCAGTTTTTGGAGGTCGAATTTGATTCTTGTGGTGCCCAGTTTGTTGGCTTTCTTCAGGTGTAGCTTGAAGGTCATTAGAACAAGCTCGTGGTCGCTCCCAATATCGGCCGCTGGGAAACTCCGTGTCTTGGTTACGTTCACACTGGAGCGGAAGCGCTTTTTCATTATGATGTAGTCTATTTGGCTATGGTGTTCTCCACTGGGGCTGTGCCATGTGACTCTTCTTGATGGTTTGTGGGAGCCAAACGTATTTGTCAGCATGAGGTCATTGTAACTGGCAAATTCCAAGAGCCTCAAGCCCCTCTCGTTGGGCTTGGTGTTGCAGTGTTGTCCACACGTGCCTTTCCAGTTCTTGTAGGCATCT
>JAWQFJ010003639.1:0-7500 GCA_034096865.1 Theodoxus fluviatilis
CCCCCGCTATCACGTTTCGGTTGCGCTCTTAAAAATGTTTGGAAAGCCCCCCCCCCCAAAAAAAAAAAAAAAAAAAAAAAAGAACTGATTCGCGCCTGTGTAAGGATGATCGGATGTAAGCCTGTGCCTGCTGCATACTCGATTTCTTCCCTGGAGTTTCTTTGATTTTCATCCTTCGACTAGCTGGTCGATCCGCTGGCTTTCGTGGAAATGCTCTTCTTGTGTGTATTCTGCTCCCTTCTGTGCACTGCAATGTTGTTTCCATAAGGATTTTCTCAGCGTTTGCATAACCTTTTAATGTTGGTCGCCATACTTTGATAACAAGGGCATGCAGAGAAGAAACCACAATGAAAACGGGTCTGCGTTTGCGAATGGCCACAGCCGAGTCTCAGTTCTGGTAACTGAAAACTGCAGTTGTGACTCCTTTTAATCTGGCCCGGAGGGAAGCGAGCGAGTTCCGCTCCATTTGGGTGATACAAGCGCTTGAGAAAATTTTATGCTCGCAAGAATGGAACGGCGTTCGTACTCTCTCCGCTCTGAAACTGGAAAGAGCGTGGGTCACTCTTAGTGTGTGAAGGGGGGGCGGCGCATGCGCAGTGCCGGTTCTGCCCACGGAAAAATTCCAAGTTCCCCGGGTCACGGCGATCTTTTGTCCCGGCGTCCTCCATAAATGGCTTTGCTCTTCCGTGCAAATTTCTTTGCTTGATCTGATGTAGCTGCAACGACAGTTGAGTGCTGAGTTTCGCTTGCCCGTCTATAATTATGAGGTGAACATCTTTGGTGCACATTCCTCTCTGTGTCACTGTGTTGGTTCAACGTCTATGACGTTAAAAAAGTATTAACAGCAGCTTCCTCATCCTTCCATTGTTTGTAAACCACCAGCTCCTGGCAGCCCCATCTCCAGTAGTCTCCCCTCCTGCATGAGTGCAGAGTCAGCTCCTCAACCTCTACTCGCCTATTGAAACCGTGTCTATTGACAAGCGGGTTTACGCGAGCAAGCTCTGGTGTTTGAGTACGTGCGAGGCGCACTGTCATGATTCAAACCCTGGGACGTGAGAAACCTGGAGTATTAATATGATGAACACACATAATTATTTGGTGGCAAACTTCTTCTCTCGCTTTTCAAACTCCATTCCACTCATCACCACAAGTTAACGGACAAACAAGCAAGCAAGCAAATAAACAAACAAGGAAGGCATATAGTTCTGGATTGTCCATCGTCACGCATGAGAAGAAGGCGACTGGACAGCCTCGAAACGTGGCACGCTGCCCCGCACATGCTACTGCGCGTCACTATTGATCGGCAACAGCTGTCAATCACGGCCTGGCTCCGCCCCGCCAACTGCAAGTCCTGGGCCAGAGGAAAGACCGCTAGATGTCCAAGAAGACGACGACGACATGTCTCGCTGTGGAATCGGGAAGCTTGTGGTGCTGCTGGTGGTGACGTCACTTCTGTTCGAGGTGCTGGTGCTGATGAATCTGTCCCCTACACTAGTAAACACGGATGGCTCAGACTGTTCTCAGGTAGGTTTTGTCCTCAATCCCGACGCAACAGCTTTCGGTCAGTTCCTCAAAATAATACTTTCTTTTCTTCCCTGTGGGTGTGCGGTTATCCTATGAGAGGACCCGCTCTTTCCTGTTAAGGCAAGGAAGAAATGGGGGTGGGGGTGGTGGGGGTGGGGGTGGGGGTGGGGGGGATTTTGCCCACCAGACACTTGAGGCGCGCAAGTTTGGTTCAATGCAGTAATACTTTATGAAGTTTCCATTTGATTTAACCAACCTTTCTTCTCTCTACCCCGGACCTGAGTAAAGTTATCAAAGGCAGAAGCAGTTCCCTGCAGGAAAAGCTATGATGCTGAAGAGTACTCAACGACTTACCTCCACTTTTACGTCGTAAAGAGTTGCGCATCTCACGAACTAGAATGAAAAATTGCGCCATCGTGGCAAGGCACTAACAGGAACATCTTGGACGAAGCTGAACTGAAGACTGCAGACTGCCTGTTGCACGAGCAGTATGATAAGGTTTGCTCCAATCAAAACATACGTGCTCGACTCGGTCATATCAAACATTTTTCATAATGACGCTTGATGTGTAACCTTTCCAGTTCAGGAATGTATAGTCTCATCATTGCTTACAGAACAACGCTTTTTATGACCGCCACTGCAAGACTGATAGAAACAACATCTAGGTTGACACTGGAAGGAGAGTGAGAAACGATACTACTAGGTTACATGTTATGGCTATTTCGTTGTTTGAATCTCTCGCCCAGTCGCTGATTAAGTCAAGAACTTTCTCATGTTCCATTTCTAACACTTTTTTTTAATGTTGTTGAGCTTCCTGTGAGCTTTGGATAGGAAGAGACTCCCCGCGCCTCCTCGCAGGATTCATGAGAGGCGATTAACTTGGGAATTCATTGTTTTATTCCTGCTCTGATCTATTATGGTGCTTTTCGAGATCAATGGCGTTACATGCCATATAAAGTCTTATAGGCCGTAAAACTCCATTCATTCGTGTGTGCGTTCATTCATTCATTCTTTCATATGTTCGTTCGCGTTGTTGATGGCGATATTGCACATGAGGGGCCGAATGTCACTCCATACCATTGTACTGCTGTAACTTACCTTGCTATTTTGAGGGCAGGGCGTCTCTCAAACAAGGTTCGTGATAGGCCATTCCTTTGGAGTCTGGTCAAGTGTGAGAGCACTTGTATGAAGGCCGGCAGGCAGTTGACACCGACAGCGACATGCAGGTGTATTTCAAACACCTTAGCGGTGGTTGTATCCATACATGTCTTTTCACATGGCCGGTCCAAAAGAGGTTGTCGTGATACGTGCATTCAGACACTACATGTACGTGGTTCAGATATAGTGTCTACCGTCACCTGCTCTCTCGCTGTGTAAACGTGGACCGGGTAACAGTTGAGGTCCGATATTGAGCGATGCTCTTGATGAGCCTGCCCGACCTCTGCCCCGTTCACCGCTCAATTAGTGTGGTAGCGCAATAACTGAGGCTGGTTTTCCAGATTATGGATATGCAATTCAAAGCAATCAAAAGCGATCCGAAGGGCGTTCCCTATATCATTTCTGAGTGATCGTTGTAATCGTACACACAGGAGTGGGTAACAAACGCGGAATGAACAGGCAGTGGCTGGTTTTGGAAATGGATTTATTGCAAAAACTGACCGGTTGGACGCTGCGTGTGATTTCAGCAATCACAAAAAGGCCGGAAATGCCGTTTGAATGGCCTTTGATTCCTTTGGGTTGCTTTGGATTGCATATCTATTGTCCTGGGGAACACGTCACTGCATTGATTGAGAGCTGTCCCAACTCAGCCCCTGTGCAAAATCTCACTTCAAAGCCAGACGTAACACCTGCTGGTTGCCGCGCCCTCAAAAGCCGGAGCTCCCCCTCAGGCTGCTGCAGTCACATCGACAGGGACGAGGATGTGCCTCGGTCTGACTAGGAAGACAGATAGGTCGACGTCAGCCGGTGGAGGTCCGAGCAGACGATCGTTTCTTGAAGGAATTTATGTTCAGCAGCAGCATCTGCACGCCGCGTCGTAACCATGGGAGTGGTAGGTCACTAAGTCTTCAATAAGGTCACTTCAGATCTTTGCAGATATCGACTATAAATTGCATATCAATGACACCATGAATTGTATTACTTCAGGGTACCGGGCATCTAAAAGCTAACTGGGGGCAATTAGTTTCATTTAAATCCATATATTGCCAACAGCGAACTTGCTACCCATTCAATAAATAAATTACATAAACACATTCGCACATACGCGCGCACTCTCTCTCTATTTCTCTCTCTCTCTCTCTCTCTCTCTCTCTCTCTCTTTCTCGCTCTCTCTCCCTCTCTCTCTCTCTCTCTCTCTCTCTCTCTCTCTCTCTCTCTCTCTCTCTCTCTCTCTCTCGTGTATGCATTTTTGAACCACATAGTGGCTGGAGAGAATAGGGGAGGGTCATTGAGCCAAGATTTTATTGGTAATCTTGGCAGACTGCATAAAGTCAGTAGTAGCTCGTTTTTTTCTAAGCGAGATATCGTGTAATATATGGTCGGAACCGCTTTGTTCCCCCACCCCACCCACCCCTTATCAGTAGGAATCCAATATGCCAGATCTATAATTCTATCATTCAACATCTGCTTGACCCCTAAAGCAAGGCGTTTGATAGATCCCAACCCCGGCTCGTTTTTTGTGGCGACTTTAATAGCCAGAGTGCTATGTGATGACAAATTCCGCTCGGTTTTTGAGCTATGAGGGAGGGTTTTCATTGCTGTAGGCTGAATTTTATGGCTGTCATTTATTTCCATCCAGCACCCGGATCATATGCCGACGCTATGAGTTCGTTTGCCCGTTAATGACCCGGATTGCCCGAATTCTATGGAACAACAAACAAGCCAACAAAATGAAGTATAAAAACCGCTGGCGCTGAACCTCCAGGTTTTGGCACACACAAAAAATTGGGTTCAAACCCGCAATCTCTTGAGAAAAGAGGGGGGGGAAAAACACACACAAAAACACAAAAAACAGGTCGGGTTCGAAAAAACTTTCAGCGCGGATTCGAATCCGTTCACGCATGACCTAACGTTACAATTGTCCAGCGCTTTACCATCTGAGCCATTCATTTGGCAACTGACGTTACTACGTGTTTGTAAAGGAATTATAACGTTCTTTTCTGTAAACTCCCTCGCTTCATATTTTGCACTGTAAATTGTATAAAAATGGATGATAGTTCATGAAATTTGAGTGGTCTTGTACATTTTAGGATACTTAAGGTCTATTTCTGCCAAGTTTATTATCGATTCACTGCCATTAGGCCAAGCCAACAGACTACCAGTACCAAGTTGTTGCGCTTAAGTCAGGACAGACAGAACGAACGAACGAACTTTATTTTACAAGGGTAGTGAATTAGGCAGTATTGCCTTTCTTACTTACATTCAGCCCTTGAGGCAAAATATTCAAATGTGGTAAGAGAGAGAGAGAGAGAGAGAGAGAGAGAGAGAGAGAGAGACAGAGAGAGAGACAGAGACAGAGAGAGAGACAGAGAGAGAGGGTGGGAGGGGAGCTGGGAAAAGGGGAGGAAGGGAAGAGAGAATGAGAGTAAGATGGTGGGTGGGAGAGAGAGAGAGAGAGAGAGAGAGAGAGAGAGAGAGAGTGAGAGAGAGAGGGAGAGAGAGAGAGAGAGAGAGAGAGAGAGAGACACAGAGAGAGACACAGAGAGAGACAGAGAGAGACAGAGAGACAGAGAGAGACAGAGAGAGAGAGTGAGAGAGAGAGGGGGGGGGGAAGCTGGGAAAAGGGGAGGAAGGGAAGAGAGAATGAGAGTAAGAGGGTGGGTGGGAGAGAGAGAGAGAGAGAGAGAGAGAGAGAGAGAGAGAGAGAGAGAGAGAGAGAGAGGGAGAGAGAGACAGAGAGAGAGACAGACACAGAGAGAGAGAGAGAGAGAGACAGAGAGAGAGAGTGAGAGAGAGAGAGGGGGGGGAGGGAAGCTGGGAAAAAGGAGAGGAAGGGAAGAGAGAATGAGAGTAAGAGGGTGGGTGGAGAGAGAGAGAGAGAGAGAGAGAGAGAGAGAGAGAGAGAGAGAGAGAGGGAGGGAGAGAAAGAGGGGGGAGGGGAGCTGGGAAAAGGGGAGGAAGGGAAGAGAGAATGAGAGTAAGAGGGTGGGTGGGAGAGAGATCGAGAGAGATGAGAGAGAGAGAGAGAGAGAGAGACAGAGAGAGAGAGAGACAGAGAGACAGAGAGAGACAGAGAGAGAGTGAGAGTAGCCATAAGTACTGATCAAAAGATCAGATAAAGGCCTCGCAGCCTAAGACATCTGAGGACATATCTATCTATCTAAATTAATTCTCCTATAAACATTTTTATTCATGCAGAATACATTTAAACGTGCATAAACGATGTCTATGGCAAAGAAAACATTTTCTTAGCGTCTATCAACACAACATGGGGCGCAGAAGATTAACAAATGAAGCGCTGCACTACATCTGTAGGTGCTCGGAAGAGGCAAAGAGCGCTCAATTCTCACCCCAACCCTAGAAAGTTCCAGGTGGGAAAGAATACATCAATTTAGGCAAGTTGTCTAAACGCAGCCGCCAGGATCAGGGGCGGGGAAAACCCCTCGGCTTTGGGTCACGGGCAGCCTCACGCTTGGCCGACGATGTGATCGCGAACGCGTTGCCCCTCACAATTGACAGCGAGATTCTCTGGAAAAGGAACTGTGTCTGGCGTGGGTCATCTGTCGACAGTGCAATCCGTTGGCCGATCTCTCGGATGAGTTCCGTTGCTGCCGGTCCGACTACTCCGGTTGTTTCAACAGCAAACGGGACGAAGTGGTACCTTTCCGAGATAGAGGCGTACTTCCTCCTCTTCGAACCTTCGGCTGTCCGGCAGGCGTTCCCTGGGTCGATAGCAGAATCTGTCATTGAAGACGGCGCGAAAGAGTCAGAGCAGGTGGCGTCCCAAACAAGTGACTTGCCGTTCTTAAATGGGAAGACAGTCATGCCGTCGGGGCGTCGCCCATCTCCTCTGTCGAGGCCAACCGGTTCCATAACGGAGTACAGGCCTGCGGAGTCGAGCGACCGTTTGATGACGTCGTTGAGAGCGGCGTGGCGTGGGAATCTCCCGGCACTGTAGCGGCATGAAAGCGGATGCAAGCCGTAGGTGTCGACCGTCTTGCCGCATCGACAGGGGTGGCTCTGGCACATCTGCTGGCCGAGGCGGAGAGAGACAGCAACTATAAACTGTCCTCGCAAATGACGTCACGTTATTGATGACGTCGCACATGTTGGAATTTCGCCATTCCTCCCCAGGTGTTTCGAAATTCGATCTTCTGGCATATAGGATCGAAAATCTCCTCGCAAATGACGTCACTTTATTCGACGTCAAATGATAACGTCACAGAGTTTGCAAAATGGAGTCTGTTGAATCGTTTTCATTAAAACACCAAAATGTAAAAAAGTCACTTTCTTTTCAAACCTCGATTCTGAAAATTTGATAATATTGAATGGGACCTAACTTCCAGTCAGTGTGCAAAATCTCAAGGAAATCCGTCCAGTAGTTTTTGAGATATAGGCCGTGGAGACGGGACAGACAGACACACACACACACAGACAGATAAAGTCTGTAGGACCTCCAGTAAACCTGGAGGGATAAAAGATTTGCATTACAAAACAAAACTTGCAACTTTACAGGGAAAACCTGTCCGCAAGCAACGCGGAACTTACACACTGCAAAGAACAGTAATGTCAGAACATTGCAACACCAGCAATTCTACAAGATCGCGCTGTCCTTGGAGAGACCATCAGTGTGACATCTTGCATGTGAAGGCAGCAAAATCAACGCAGTCTTTGCGTGAAACTCGTCTCACAGCGGTAGTCATGGAAAATAACCAATGTCCACTTGCCCATTTCTAACTGTGCCTGCCGTGCCCAGCAGGAAGCGATGGGTGCATGGATGGATGGATGGATGGATGGATGGATGAATCGATGGATGGA
>JAWQFJ010003639.1:12500-15000 GCA_034096865.1 Theodoxus fluviatilis
TCACTGCCTGCACAGCCACCAGTGACGCCCTGTGACCAAGTGCCATTCTGTGAACCCGAGTCAGTAGTGACTCTGGCACAGTTCGCAATGAATGCATAATAGACTTGACCCTTTGCATTACAGCATTGCGCCAAAAATAGTTCGTTCTGATACTATTTTTTCTCCACTTTTTACAGAAATCATTCAGGTGTCAAAACTTGTTTCCATTCCAACACCTTTTATTTTATCGAATAAACGCTTGCTTATTGCCTCAACAAGAGTAAGTTAATAGTTTTGTGCGAAATAGTCTTAGAACTACTTTAACGGCGTATGTCAGAGAGCAGATCGGTTATCCCACAATCCTCTTGTGTGAGCTCCATTTGCATATTTCGGACGAAAACCTTCCATCACGTGATGTCAACAGGTCTAGAGACACTTTCGCCGGTAGGCAAAGTCTCTAGTGAACTAGAATGAGGCGGGACAGGGTAGGTGAAGTCTCTAGTGAACTAAAATGAGGCGGGACAGGGTAGGCCACGTCTCTAGTGAACTAGAATGAGGCGGGACAGGGTAGGCGAGGTCTCTAGTGAACTAAAATGAGGCGGGACAGGGGAGGCGAAGTCTCTAGTCAACTAGAATGAGGCGGGACAGGGGAGGCGAAGTCTCTAGTGAACTAGAATGAGGCGGGTCAGGGGAGGCGAGGTCTCTAGTGAACTAGAATGAGGCGGAACAGGGTAGGCGAGGTCTCTAGTGAACTAGAATGAGGCGGGACAGGGTAGGCGAGGTCTCTAGTGAACTAGAATGAGGCGGGACAGAGTAGGCGAAGTCTCTAGTGAACTAGAATGAGGAGGGACAGGGTAGGCGAAGTCTCTAGTGAACTAGAATGAGGCGGGACAGGGGAGGCGAAGTCTCTAGTGAACTAGAATGAGGCGGGACAGGGGAGGCGAAGTCTCTAGTGAACTAGAATGAGTCGGGACAGGGTAGGTGAGGTCTCTAGTGAACTAGAATGAGGCGGGACAGGGTAGGCGAAGTCTCTAGTGAACTAGAATGAGGCGGGACAGGGTAGGTGAAGTCTCTAGTGACTAAAATGAGGCGGGACAGGGTAGGCGAGGTCTCTAGTGAACTAGAATGAGGCGGGACAGGGTAGGCGAGGTCTCTAGTGAACTAGAATGAGGCGGGACAGGGTAGGCCACGTCTCTAGTGAACTAGAATGAGGCGGGACAGGGTAGGCGAGGTCTCTAGTGAACTAGAATGAGGCGGGACAGGGTAGGTGAAGTCTCTAGTGACTAAAATGAGGCGGGACAGGGTAGGCCACGTCTCTAGTGAACTAGAATGAGGCGGGACAGGGGAGGCGAGGTCTCTAGTGAACTAGAATGAGGCGGGACAGGGTAGGCGAAGTCTCTAGTGAACTAGAATGAGGCGGGACAGGGTAGGCGAAGTCTCTAGTGAACTAGAATGAGGCGGGACAGGGTAGGCGAGGTCTCTAGTGAACTAGAATGAGGCGGGACAGGGTAGGCGAAGTCTCTAGTGAACTAGAATGAGGCGGGACAGGGTAGGCGAAGTCTCTAGTGAACTAGAATGAGGCGGGACAGGGTAGGCGAAGTCTTTAGTGAACTAGAATGAGGCGGGACAGGGTAGGCGAAGTCTCTAGTGAACTAGAATGAGGCGGGACAGGGTAGGCGAAGTCTCTAGTGAACTAGAATGAGGCGGGACAGGGTAGGCGAAGTCTCTAGTGAACTAGAATGAGGCGGGACAGGGTAGGCGAAGTCTCTAGTGAACTAGAATGAGGCGGGACAGGGTAGGCGAGGTCTCTAGTGAACTAGAATGAGGCGGGACAGGGTAGGCGAGGTCTCTAGTGAACTAGAATGAGGCGGGACAGGGTAGGCGAGGTCTCTAGTGAACTAGAATGAGGCGGGACAGGGTAGGCGAGGTCTCTAGTGAACTAGAATGAGGCGGGACAGGGTAGGCGAGGTCTCTAGTGAACTAGAATGAGGCGGGACAGGGTAGGCGAGGTCTCTAGTGAACTAGAATGAGGCGGGACAGGGTAGGCGAGGTCTCTAGTGAACTAGAATGAGGCGGGACAGGGTAGGCGAGGTCTCTTGTGAACTAGAATGGCCAAGGGGTTGACACGCCTGACTGCTGTCGCTTTTGGATAGTTGGTGTGACGTTTGAATCTGTGCACATCCCAGAGTGACATTCTTGAGCACTCGTATTGCTTATGGGGCTCTGTGGCCGAGTGGTTAGCGCGCTGGACCTACAGTCGCTTGCGGCCAGTGTGTACGGCGTTCGAAGCTGCGCGGTTCCCAGAGTTGCATACTTGAGTAAGATGCTTAACTCGCATTGCTTCTCCACACCCAGGAGTAAAACCGGGTACCTGTGAGGGCAATATTAGCAAAAATGTAGTGAGATTAACTCTTGTATGCAGCCAGGCGCCAGCATCGGGTTGGAATACTCCCCAGGGAGCGGAGTTGGTGCTGGTACCTGACTGTGTGCGTCTTAAATGTCTGTCACTATGTTTGTTGTG
>JAWQFJ010003639.1:20000-27500 GCA_034096865.1 Theodoxus fluviatilis
AACATCTTCCTCTGGAAATTTCTTGTGCAATACATTACAGGAAAAGATCATTATCGCCTACTTGAAGTGATTTTGTACCCTGAATTGTGATAGAGGTTCGTTGTTGATATCTGTGCTGTCATTAGTGCGGTTATCGTAGAAGTAGTAAGTATACACTATAAATAGTTGTTAAAAAACTCACACTTAGTACCGAATATACAGACTGAGAAGTTTGGGCGTACACAACACATGAAATTACATAATTGCAGTATCATAATCTTAATGCGCTGGAGTAATTCATTTATTAATCTTGATTCCCATCTTTCCCTTTTTTTGCATTGCCATAGATTATCCGTCCGCATTTTTGGTGAACTGATGGGTTGTATCTTAAGTTTTTATGGCCTAAAGGAACCTCAGTTTGTCGTCAAAACGTGCATTTTGGTTGAGAGAAAAACAGCCACGGGTGCAAACATTGATATTTGTGCACGGTGTGAGAGGCATCTGAGAAGAAGTCTCAAGGCTACTGCTGGTCTGGGAATTCCGTAATCCTGGCAGCTTTGTCCCTACTGCTGGTCTGGGGATTCCGTAATCCTGGCAGCTTTGTCCCTACTGCTGGTCTGGGGATTCCGTAATCCTGGCAGCTTTGTCCCTACTGCTGGTCTGAGGATTCCGTAATCCTGGCAGCTTTGTCCCTACTGCTGGTCTGGGGATTCCGTAATCCTGGCAGCTTTGTCCCTACTGCTGGTCTGGGGATTCCGTAATCCTGGCAGCTTTGTCCCTACTGCTGGTCTGGGGATTCCGTAATCCTGGCAGCTTTGTCCCTACTGCTGGTCTGGGGATTCCGTAATCCTGGCAGCTTTGTCCCTACTGCTGGTCTGGGGATTCCGTAATCCTGGCAGCTTTGTCCCTACTGCTGGTCTGGGGATTCCGTAATCCTGGCAGCTTTGTCCCTACTGCTGGTCTGGGGATTCCGTAATCCTGGCAGCTTTGTCCCTACTGCTGGTCTGGGGATTCCGTAATCCTGGCAACGTTGTCCCTACTGCTGGTCTGGGGATTCCGTAATCCTGGCAGCTTTGTCCCTACTGCTGGTCTGGGGATTCCGTAATCCTGGCAGCTTTGTCCCTACTGCTGGTCTGGGGATTCCGTAATCCTGGCAACGTTGTCCCTACTGCTGGTCTGGGGATTCCGTAATCCTGGCAGCTTTGTCCCTACTGCTGGTCTGGGGATTCCGTAATCCTGGCAACGTTGTCCCTACTGGGAACTTGCAACGTCCCCGACATTGGTGTGTGATTCAAAAAGGGCGAGACTTAGGGTATCGAGGTTTTTAAAACTCGGAGCATCTGCTGCCACGGTAGAGTCAGGCCTTGCTTTGCACTCACATATATCGATACAACTTTGAACTCCTCTGGAGTAGTCTGCTTTCCTTGCCCCGTGGCGTCCTCTTCTAGCCCTCGCCTTGCTTTGCACTCACACATCGATACAACTTTGAAATCCTCTGGAGTCGTCTGCTTTCCTTGCCCCGTGGCGTTCTCTTCTAGCCCTCGCCCAGAGGGAACCACCTGCCGTGTGAGTTAGATCGATGCCTGTCGCCCTTTCCACCGCTGTTCGTTTACATGTGTGCTCTTCCTGATTGGCGTTGTTTGAATTGCGCCGAATGCTTTATGTTCTGAGAAATGAATAGGCTACTCTCTCTCTCTCTCTCTCTCACTCTCACTCTCTCTCTCACAACACACACACACACACACACACACACACACACACCTTCTCTCTCTCCCCCTCTCTCTGTGTGTGTATCTGGCTCTGGCTCTCTGTCTCTGTCTCACTCTCTCACTGTCTCTCTGTCTGTCTTTGTCTGTCTCTGTCTGTCTGTCTGTCTGTCTGTCTGTCTGTCTGTCTGTCTGTCTGTCTGTCTGTCTGTCTGTCTGTCTGTCTGTCTGTCTGTCTGTCTGTCTGTCTGTCTGTCTGTCTGCCTGTTTGCCTGTCTGCCTGCCTGCCTGCCTGCCTGCCTGCCTGTCTGTCTGTCAATCTGTCTGTCTGTCTGTCTGTCTGTTGGTCTGTCTGTCTGTCTGTCTGTCTGTCTGTCTGTCTGTCTCTCTCTCTCTCTCTCTCTCTCTCTCTCTCTCTCTCTCTCTCTCTCTCTCTCTCTCTCTCTCTCTCTCTCATTCACGCACACACCGCGTTCACTATTGCGACAGGCGTGGACTTGCGTGGAGAAAAAACTTGTCAGCCATGTTTGTCCCCAGCAAGATAAATCTACTGCAGGCTTCACCTTCTTCAAACTAGGCATAGTGTCGAACTGAGCAGACGGTCCAGCAAGTATGTGGCTCATTGCCGCATTTTTAATTCAACTCCACTTTTGCCGATTTAAAGTTACTTTCTGCTTCAATAAGCGCTGTGAATGTTTTTTTTTCTCTCCAATAATGACAATTGGTTCTAAATCGAACTGGTGGTGGACTGTGCAATTTAGTCTCTTCTCAGAATATGTATACTTATAAGACTCATCTGGCCGATAGACGGGGACAGTGGGGATACTGGAAGGTTGCTCTGCAGGTGTCATGAGCTGCAGCCCTTCTTCTCTCCCTGATAATGGCGAGTCGTCTCTGTCTGGACTCCTTGAAGGAGGATGTCGCTTTCCTTGGGACTTCCCTCCAACTGGCTCTGTCCTTGGTTGGACTCCTCTAAGGAGGATGTCGCTTTCCTTGGGGCCTCCTTCCAACTGGCTCTGTCCTTGGTTGGACTCCTCTAAGGAGGATGTCGCTTTCCTTGGGGCCTCCCTCCAACTGGCTCTGTCCTTGGTTGGACTCCTCTAAGGAGGATGACACTTTCCTTGGGGCCTCCCTCCAACTGGCTCTGTCCTTGGTTGGAATCTCCAGATCTCTTGATGGCACGCCGTCGTGCCGGAAGTGTTCTTTGACAGAGTTCTTGAAACTCTTCTTATGGCGCCCATGATTTCTGTCTCCCTGCTGCAGAGCACCGTAGAGGACCTAACGTGGTAGATGTAACTCGTCCATAGGGATGATGTGACCATTCCATTTCAGCTGGGCTTTCACGATCAGTGCCTCGATGATTGTGAGGCCAGCCCCTCGCAGCACCTGGGTGTTTGTCATCTTGTACTGCCAGTGAACTCCCATGATGGATCAGAGGGAGCACACATGAAATGTTTCAAGATGTCATACGTATTTTCTGCACAGTGTCCATGTTCCACACCCGGAGATCAGGTTCGTAGGTGCTACGGCTTGGTGCACTTGAGGCCTAGTGGACAGCCTGATATTGTGATGACTCAGCACCCAGAATCGAAGGCGACCAAATGCCTGGCCAGCCTCGCTGATGCGAGCTACTATCTCCTTGTAAGGGAGCCTTCCAAAGAAAAGACGACACTCAAGTACTTGAAAGAGGTCACATTTTTCAGCTCTGTGGAGCCGATACGTATATGAACACTTGGAGGTGGTGGAGGTGGGGTGAGGGGGCAGCCTGTGGCTGGCTGGTGTAGGACCTCCCTCTTGCCAAGACTTGACTGTCAGCCCACAGAGCACAGCACACTGCGCGCAGTGGCCCAAGACGAGCTGAAGATCAGCCTTTGTATGTGCTCTTCGTATCCCCAACCCACGGGGGGATGATTTGTGAAGCAGATGGAATTAAAATCTCAATCTGGACAATCTATCACACCACCCCACCTATCATCTTCCACCCACCTTCCACCACCCACCTTCCACCTACCTCCACCCACTACATACCCTCCACCCTCCACCACCCACCACCCCCTACCTTCCACCCACTACACACCCACCACCCAGCGACCCACCCCCCTCCAACCCCCCATTCATCCTCCTCCACCCCCTCCACCCTGTTCCACCCCCTCCACCCCCCTCCACCCGCCTCCACCCCCTTCACTCACCTCCACCCCCCTTCACCCACCACCACCCCCCTCCACCACCCTTCACCCCTATCCTCCACGCTCTCCACCCCCTCCCTGTGATAGATTGTCCAGATTGGGATTTTAATTCCATCTGCTTCACAAATCATCCCCCCGTGGGTTGGGGATACGAAGAGCACATACAAAGGCTGATCTTCAGCTCGTCTTGGGCCACTGCGCGCAGTGTGCTGTGCTCTGTGGGCTGACAGTCAAGCCTTGGCAAGAGGGAGGTCCTACACCAGCCAGCCACAGGCTGCCCCCTCACCCCATCTCCACCACCTCCAAGTGTTCATATACGTATCGGCTCCACAGAGCTGAAAAATGTGACCTCTTTCAAGTACTTGAGTGTCGTCTTTTCTTTGGAAGGCTCCCTCACAAGGAGATAGTAGCTCGCACCAGCGAGGCTGGCCAGGCATTTGGTCGCCTTCGATTCTGGGTGCTGAGTCATCACAATATCAGACTGTCCACTAGGGCTTAAGTGCACCAAGCCGTAGCACCTACGAACCTGATCTCCGGGTGTGGAACATGGACACTGTGCAGAAAATACGTATGACATCTTGAAACATTTCATGTGTGCTCCCTCTGATCCATCATGGGAGTTCACTGGCAGTACAAGATGACAAACACCCAGGTGCTGCGAGGGGCTGGCCTCACAATCATCGAGGCACTGATCGTGAAAGCCCATCTCCACCCACCTTCCACAACAACCATCAACCTCCACCACCCACCTTTTTTCGCCCGCAGCTCAAAACCGTGAAGGCTGAGATAACTCTAATTTGTAATAACTGGTGACATAGACAGCTGTTGAAAAAGTAATGGTGGCCACTTACAGCGCTACTTTACACCGACGATGGGTGCTAAAATCTGACACGACCTCCTGATTATTAAACTGATCGCACTGTCACTCCAATACCATCTCAACTCCCTGACCACACAACAGGCTGCGGACGAACGCGCTAAAGGTCTGGAAATTATTTGTCTAAATACACATTTGCAGATCAGCCCTCGCAGGTACACGTGTTACTCCTGGATGGGAAGTAATTGTATGACATTCTGAACACAGAGATGTAGTATCTCTGAAACAGGTTGGTCACGTGACTTCGGCCCCCACATTCCAATGATTTTACCAATCAAAATTCAACATGATCAAAAGACCATTGAGAGTAAAAAGAGACGATTCTATTTCACTCCAATTATTTATCCCGATAGATAAACACAAATTTGGTGTTCTAATAAAACTAATCTATGAGATTTTCAGGAAATCATTTGAGAACTACTTTTAGCGCGAACATCGTCGATAAGGTTGCAAACTGCCTTCAGCACGTGCGCTTGTCTTTGGAACTAGTCAGTATAAACGCATCGAAAAGGATTCCTATGGCTCCGGGCTGGTTTCGTGAATCTATGGTTATACTCTCGCAAGTAAATGCTTTCTGGCCGGAACCTGTGGTCTAACTGCCTTCACACTGTTTGACGAGCTGCTGAGTCCACACTTCGATCATTCGTGTATCCACTGATCTAGAAGTAGAAGGAAGATTTTACTCACTGTTGTCTCTGTGTTGAACATTGATCGAGTCGAAGTTTCTTCCGTCCGATTCCGAAGTTCGATATCATCGGAGAGCTCAGAAGCAGTTTTTCTAAGTTTAATCCTTCTAAGCATACATTAAATTAATGATTCATCATCAGTAAAAGCACTCAGCGGGTTTCTGGGCGTATCGTACTATCGATCCAAAAGATTATCATTATGCAGACGGGATTGGTTGCCTTACTCGCACAATGAAGTATAATTGTTACTGTTGTATTCAAAGTCCTTATAATTAGTAGAGTTCACAATATTACACTCTTGTGATTCAAATTTTACCGCATACAAGTTTTACATTTATGGGAAATCGATGTTTAGAAAATGAACTGACGGAAATATGGCTGCCAGTATCGAGTGTATCACAACAAGCGGAGGAATACACTCAACGATGTGATATGCCATTCAGCGTGGCTGAGACTCAGTGTTGAATGGTGGTATGCATGTTATGGAAGAATTAAGGCTATCACGTGACCAACCTGTTGCTGAGACTATATTCACTATAGTCTCAGCCACGCTGAATGACTGTATGAGTGAAGTATTTTGCTGGAGGATGCAACTCTGGGATCATCACAGCTTCGAACGCAACACCAACTGGCCGCAAGCGACTGCAGGTCAAGCGCTCCAGCCACTTGGTCACGCATCACACAGTCCACCGCTGGACCAGTGTCCGGTGAGGAGCGCGGCGGAAGCGAAGATCCTGGTAGCCCAATTCTAGTTCACTAGAGACTTCGCCTACTGGCGAAAGTGTCTCTAGCCCAGTTGACATCACGTGATGGAAGGTTTTCGTCCGAAATATGCAAATGGAGTTCACATGAGAGGCTTGTGGGATAGCCGATCTGCTCCCTGACATACGCCGTTAAAGTAGATCTAAGACTATTTCCCACAAAACTCTTAATTTACTCTTGTTGAGGCAATAAACAAGCGTTTATTCGATAAAATAAAATGTTTGTGTTGAAATGGAAACAAGTTTTGACATCTGAATGATTTCTTTATAAAGTGGAGAAAAAACAGTATGAGAACGAACTATTTTTGCCGCAATGCTGTAATCCGAAGGGTCAAGTCTATTGCGCATGCATTTCGAACTGTGCCAGAGTCACTACTGACTCGGCTTCACAGAATGCTAGTAGCTCTAGCCTCGGCAGTTGATGTGTTTGAATAAACGCAGATTTCTGCCGATCCATGGGTAGAGGCACGGCACTGCTCCTCGTAGATCTTCAAACCCCAGAACATCCTCCTCGCCTGTCACCGCCACTCTAAAGACAGAGATCCAACAAGCGAGTAGAGGCTGAGGGGCTGACCACGCACTCATGCAAGGCACGAGGGGAGAGCACTGGGGGGTGGGCTGACAGGAACTGCTGATCGATCTGTATGTCATAGTTACAGTAGTTGAGATCCGGCAAGCCAGTTTTGAAGGCGAAGAAAAATGTCTTTTCATGATTGCTGACATCGTGCGCATTTGTTACGTCTCTGGTCAATATCTCATTTGACTTGGGATTTAGATGTCAGTGCGAGTGCTGTGGTCTGTGAAATTGACACGGTTCTGCCCTCTCTTGCGCAGCAATCTTTTTCTTTTTCTTTTTCTTGGGTGAGCGGGAATTTTCTAAATGCTGCATCCTCGCTCTACCAAAACTTCACATCTTCGATCTAGCCATCAAAACCTATCAATATTTTCGCTGCTTGCTAATGGAAACGCGAGTGGAAAATCGAAAAGCTTGTTTGCAGAGCCTCCTAACCTTAATCTAACTCATTGACCAACGCACACTTTGCATTGATTGCGGCAGCTGGAACTGACAACCCTGGACGCATACGTGTCGCGCGGTGACTAATGGGGGTGCTGGGCGCGCCAAGTCGGCCCAGCGTTGGCGGGACGCCCTGCGCACAGCAATCTTTTGTTACCTCTTTGTATGTCGCTGATTCTGTAGCCCGACCATCCTATGACTCGGGGGTGCCGCTGCACTAGCTGTCTTGATGGCCGATGAAGAAGACCATTGTTGTTTCAATGAAATTTACTAATGCTGACATCAAACAT
>JAWQFJ010003640.1:2500-12500 GCA_034096865.1 Theodoxus fluviatilis
GATGACAGTGACGGATGCCAGCTGGTACAAGGAGAGCGAGGCACACACAGCGAAGACAGCGACTGAGGCCAGCTGGCACAATGAAATTGAGGCACTGAACTGAACTGAACTGAACTGAACTGAAAGTTTATTGTAGAGGCCAGTCCGGCCCATTACAAAAGGGTAGAGAGCGCGTTTGACACGAAACATAAAATACATTTCATCAGTACTGGTCACCAGTAATGGGAAGTCGGGCGCGGCGCGTAGACGAACGCGAAAAGTCTATCTGCAGATCACTTTCGTGAAGTCCGTGCAGATTGCTGTCTGGAGGCTACACACTCGCTCCGCCTTCTCGGTCTGCCGACGTCATCAGCTCTGCCATGATGTCGTGTTGGTGATCGTAGGCGAAAACGAACTGTTGAGGCTGTAGGAGTCTCAGACTTGGAACCGTCGGCTTCGTCGGCGGGATCTGTAGCTGGTGGTGGTGCAGAGGGAGATCTGTGTGGTTTCAGAGGCTCATCGAGTGCGTCTCCTTCACAACGTGGAATAGAGGCAGCAGCTGTGTCACGTCTCGTTTCCATCACGTTCTGCTTGCATTGTGACACGCCTTCTCTTAGCTCTTTCATGAAGTTGTTGATAGCCGCCCCGATGTCCTCAGTCGTTGTCTCTCTGGATGTCGATAACAGCAGGGAGCAAGTTTTCTTGTTTTCAGGATCAGTTGTTGGTATCTGGCTGGGAAGATCCTCTTCATTTCCTTTGATCAAGTCAGTGTGTTCGTCGGGAAGGTCAGAGGTCACAGCGGCGTTCTGATCAGTGGGTGTGGGTGTTGTAGCTCGTGCATTCCGTGCAGCAGCAGCAAGAGTAGACTCAAATTCAACATTCGCGACATTTGAAATATGATATTTTTCAAATGGAACATTGCGAGAAGTATGGGGCTTACCCACGGCTCTGAATTCCTCTGCACGGCGCTGGTCGCGTCGCTGCTGTGACGGCGGTTTTCGTTTCCACGTTCCTCGCTCTGCGCCGTGGCTGACGAGCAATGGCTGACCGTCTCGCTGCGAGAACCTCAGAACAACCACGGTCCTGCTCGGTTCGCCGGCAACTTTCCACGATGACATTTCCCCGGTGGTAAGCAGGGATGACAATAACGCTTCGACAGCAGCTGGGAAACCGGCAACTGGCATGGCGTTGTTGTGTTGTCAGAAATTTATCGGAGCCGAAGTGTACGCGACTTTTCAGCGCGCGCGCCACTAGGACAGGCGAAATTGAGGCACACAAGGCGAAGACAGTGACGGAGGCCAGCTGGCACAAGGAGAGCGTGGCACGCACAGCAATGACAGTGACGGAGGCCAGCTGGCACAAGAAGATTGAGGCACACACAGCGATGACAGTGACGGAGGCCAGCTGGCACCAGGAGAGCGAGGCACACACAGCGATGACAGTGACGGAGGCCAGCTGGCACAAGGAGAGCGAGGGAGTCACACACAGCGATGACAGTGACGGAGGCCAGCTGGCACAAGGACACCGAGGCACATACAGCGATGACAGTGACGGAGACCAGCTGGCACAAGGAGACCGAGGCACACACAGCGATGACAGTGACAGAGGCCAGCTGGCACAAGGACACTGAGGCACACACAGCGATGGCAGTGATGGAGGCCAGCTGGCACAAGGACACTGAGGCACACACAGCGATGACAGTGACGGAGGCCAGCTGGCACAAGGAGAGCGAGGCACACACAGCGATGACAGTGACGGAGGCCAGCTGGCACAAGGAGAGCGAGCCACACACAGCGATGACAGTGACGGAGGCCAGCTGGCACAAGGAGAGCGAGGCACACACAGCGATGACAGTGACGGAGGCCAGCTGGCACAAGGAGAGCGAGGCACACACAGCGATGACAGTGACGGAGGCCAGCTGGCACAAGGAGAGCGAGGCACACACAGCGATGACAGTGACGGAGGCCAGCTGGCACAAGGAGAGCGAGGCACACACAGCGATGACAGTGACGGAGGCCAGCTGGCACAAGGAGAGCGAGGCACACACAGCGATGACAGTGACGGAGGCCAGCTGGCACAAGGAGAGCGAGCCACACACAGCGATGACAGTGACGGAGGCCAGCTGGCACAAGGAGAGCGAGGCACACACAGCGATGACAGTGACAGAGGCAAGCTGGTGCAAGAAGAGTGAGGGAGGCACACACAACAATGACAGTGACGGAGGCCAGCTGGCACAAGAAGATTGAGGCACACACAGCGATGACAGTGACGGAGGCCAGCTGGCACAAGGAGAGCGAGGCACACACAGCGATGGCAGTGACGGAGGCCAGCTGGCACAAGGAGAGAGAGGCGCACACAGCGATGACAGTGACGGAGGCCAGCTGGCACAAGGACACTGAAGCGCACACAGCGATGACAGTGACGGAGGCCAGCTGGCACAAGGACACTGAAGCGCACACAGCGATGACAGCGACGGAGCTCGCTCCATCTTTGAGGGCAAGTCTTGTCGCGTCCTCGAAACTCGGACAAGAGTGCTTGGTCTTCTCTGGCCAGGTCCAGCCTCGTCTCCACAGGGGCAGTACCAGGGCTGTAGACTGGCCTCCACTGGTGGCTGACAGGATCCCATTTCACCCGTCTTCCTCCAGTCCTCAGCGTGGTCCCCAGTGACGTAGTCTTGGCAGTGTGGTCAGTTTCCTCCCTGTGACGTCATCACAACTCATTGCTCCCGGCAAGCGGTGGCGTATGTTATCTTGTTTTGACGTTGGAATATTTTATTCCTCTTCATTGTGTCTTTTCATAGTTATGGAAGAGAGTACACAGACACACATGCGCGAGAGCAGAATGCACACATGCACACATACACGCGCGCGCGCGCGAGCGCGAGGGAACACACACACACACACATACGGAAACACGCACACATGCTTACACACACATACACATACACGTACAAAAAAACAACACACACACACACACACACACACACACACACACACACACACACCTTTGCTTAAAGGTTATGTTGATTGTTCAGTTCAGTTCGATTGTTCCTAGGATAAAATGGTGTGATTGTCCTTCTGAATCTCTGCCAACAAGAGAATAATTCAATCGTGTAACGTCGATTCGCTGTAAACTTCTTCCACAGGGGATGTTACACCACCGGTCCTTACAAATCACCCACAGACTCACACAAACATCTTAACATTTCCATGGCAACAACTTCACAGTGGACTTCCCGTTGAATTTGTTGTGTTGTACTCCCGCATTAGAAAAAGGAGTCGTCGATTGAGAGAAAAAAAACAACTCTTCATCAAGAGCTAGAACTGTCAGTTTTAGGGGGTGTTGTAGTTATATCAAAGACCCTCTACAATAAGATGATTCATCCGGCACTCGGCCTATATAAAACATGATGACGGAGCCGACCGTGTCGCCCCAAGCGGAAACCGTGACGCTCGAGTCAAGGGAGACAATCTTCTACATACCCACAACAGAAATCGTAATGAGAATTAATCACTTTTATATTATATTATATTATTATATTGCAAGTTTTTTAATTAAATATCGATAACTAAACAAAGGCTGGTGAAGAAAAATCCTTCTGTCTGTAAACACAGTGTCTGTAGGCCTACTTTTGCTGGCCGAGCCGCTCGCTGCGATAGTAGCGAGATAGAAGGATTTACTGAGTACGGTCATGGCTCATGCCGTGTAATTGTATGTTTATTACTATAGAATTGCATAGATCTACTGTAGTAGGGAAACACAAACAGATATTGTAAGCAAACAAATGCAGATGTCATGATTTCCGTATTGCTTGCGGTGAAAATAACTTGCCGTGTAAACAGCCTGCATGGTCACTTGATATACGGTCACGTGCAAATAGCCTGGGCACTAGATACACGGTCACGTGCAAATAGACAACCAAATTAAAAACTGTTCACAATAACAGGAAAACCACAATAACAGAGTTCACTATAAGTGGACTCCACTGTATCAACAAATTTAATAGAAAACTACATAACTAGTTTTCAACTTCAATAATGCTCATCTCCACAAAGCGAGTTGCCATGTGTCAACTGTCATGTTTGTAAAACCTACGTGCTTGCATTTTATTATGCTAGCTTTCCGGCATAGTGTTTGTAAGTTTTGTTTATCTTTATGACCTTTTTTTCATTCCTGCTATGATCGGTTGCGTTTATTCATTGCGATGAAATGTTTTGGCCACTATTATTCACTATAATAAATTCCACATGCATCATTAATTTAATACTCATCAACATTTTCGCAAACAAAAATTGTATGCAGAAACTGCAATGTCAAGGACTACTGATGCCATAGGTTTATGACTAACTGTAAGCTTTGTAAACATGGGCAGATCATGCCCTGCTATTGAATATAAATGAGTGTTTTTGAAGTTGCTGAAGTTTGAAAAAAAAGGTGAAAGCACTGATGATTTGTTTTTATTAATGACATTAATGTACTTGGGTAACTTCTAGTCTGTATTATTTTCTTCTCTGGATTGCATAGTTCACAGCAATTTCCTCAATCTTTGATTAAGCGTGAGCAGTTTTCTTGCCATTAAAAATACATTGTTCTGGGATTAGTTTTTAAAACTTAAATCTTTCGAGCACAGTTAATGAAAATGTGTCGAAGCAAAATACATAAAAGTTCGCACAAAAACGTTCATATTATATTAGGCCTACCCATCTCTGCGATTAATAGATTTGCCATAAAACACGCACAATGTTAAATAAGAAATACTTTGCAATAAGACGCATGCACTCAAGAGATAAGCTACATACCTCTGTAGTGTAGGGTCAGTACGTATTTCATCATTCAGAAATGACTGTCAACGCACTGCTCAACAGGCCGGTTCATGAGGACGCTGGTTAAACAAAGTACACTCTTCTGCATCGATCGACGTCGAAATAAGTCTTACAAATCTCGTATTTCCATGATGATGGGACACGTTCTGCGTAGTCCACATCACACACGCCTTGTGTGAATCCAAGTCGGCAAGTGGAGGCAGTGGTCGATGAACGCTTTGCAGCATGTGTAAACATGACTGTGTAGTGTGTGCAAAGACAATACATTACAGCAAAGACCCTCTACTTCTGTGGACACGCATAGCGCGAGTTAACACAGTTATTCGCACTGCAATGGTCACATCCTTGCCTTGATTTCTTCTTCGTGGTCGACACTTTTTACCGGCTAAGCACGGTTACCGCTTGGTGGCGCGCGTGATCCTAATTTCGCCGGAAGTGACCGGATGAATCATCTTATTGTATAGGGTCTTTGGTTATATCTACACCGGCACGTGTTGCTTGGAATTTTTGCGACAAACGCTGTTGCCGAGGAGTTGCGTCCATGTGACCTTATTTCATATGCTGGTGCCGGAGCTGACGGCGGCAGAGATGTTGTAGAGGTCAGGCAGGAGGAAGTGGTCCGAGGAGAGGCTGCTGAGAGGGAAGTGGTGCTCCACGAAGCCGCGAGTTCGGTACCAGCACAAGTCCAGCCTGGAGTAGCCTCCCTTGGTTCTGAGCTCATGCGCCACCTACCGACAAAAACATGGACGATAACAAGCGAGTTTTACAGTTCCTATGAAAACCATGTCTCTCTTGTATCAGTCTGAACGACAATATGCGGTTGTATCCTCGTCCTCGTCATCCTCCTCCTCCTTGTCGTCGTCGTCATTCTACTCCTCGTCGTCGTCCTCCTCCTCCTCCTGGTCCTCCTCCACGTCGTCGTCTTCCTCCTCCTCTTCCTCTTCCTCGTCCTCCTCCTCGTCCCCCTCCTAGTCCTTGTTTTACTCGTCCTCGTCCTCCTCTTCATCCTCGTCCTCCTTGTTATTCTTGTCCTCCTCGTCCTCCTCCTCCTTGTCGTCGTCCTCCTCGTCGTCGTCCTTCTCGTTGTCGTCCTCCTCGTCCTCCTCCTCGTCGTCGTCCTCGTCCTCGTTATCGTCCTCCTCCTCCTCGTCTCCCTTCTCCTCCTCTTCCTCTTCCTCCTCGTCCTCGTCCTCCTCGTCCTCTTCCTCCTCCTCCTCCTCTTCCTCCTCCTCCTCCTCCTCCTCCTCCTCCTCCTCCTCCTCCTCCTCCTCCTCCTCCTCCTCCTCCTCCTCCTCTCCACAAGTCCATCGAAACTGACAAGTCATCAACAGCGTCGAAAACGAGTCTTTGACCTTTTCCTGTCCACCCGTGACCCACTGACCTGTTGGTAGTACCACCGCTCCAGGCAGTCCAGCGTCAAGGGAGAGTACTCCAGGTAGAACTTGTTCGCGATTAGCTCCCTTGCGGAAGTGAGCGCCGGGAGGTCTCCAATGGCGAAGATGCAGACGCTTCGGACGAACTGGCCCGTGCAGTGCTGTACGTCATACCAGATCTTGTAGCGAGCCAGGAAAGGCTTGGCGTCCCCGTCTGTCCAGTACTTGCCTGTGGTTACCATGGCAACGTGAAGGTGTCAACATGGTCGCAAGGCAAACTGTCGATGTGCAGTTACGTTCACCAAGGAGGTCATGTTTTACCCTCGGTTCATTAATAATTAGGTAGTTAGTTATGCAGCAAAATAACTCAAAAGTTTCAACACGAATCCTGATGAAATTTCGTAGAATGTCATGGTGTTATTACTAGAACAATTAATAAAAGTTTGAGGCCTATCTGTTATCACATTTTGGAATTTCAAGCATTAAGAGAAATGTTATCGCAAATCACGAAGTTGGTGATGGAAAACAATTGATGACGTCAGGCACTAAAATACCATGGAAGAGAAAGCGTGGCTTCCTTGATGAAGGTTGGCGCTCTCAGTGCTTGTAATATTAGCATGTCCAATTGGCCGTCCAACAACGGAGACAAATTGAAAAAACGATGAGTTCATCCCTATCGAAGCCTCGTACAAAAAAGAATATAGTCTTTTTGACTTAAAAAATCACACCTACTTCATGAGAAGTGGACAAGGATTCCATATCTATGCTTTTTGTTTTTGTTGATCTTGTGTAGGGGATTAAATTCGTGATTTAATGCGAATTTTTCAGCGCGTTTGCGTCGCGCGCAGAATGGCACCATTTTCGCGTCTACTTTTGAAAACAGTTGTCAACGTCAAATCGCATTTCCCGCTCAGTTACTTTACAAACAACGGTCAAAGTTGCAGGATCGGCAGAGGAATGAATGCTCATTTCAACAGTGGGAAGAACATGTATTTCCATCCATCCAACCGAAATATATCAAGGTAAGAAGACAGCAGTTCAACTTGTTTTTATGATGTAAGGAAGTGTATGAAACTTACTCACCTCGTACAGTCAGAGTCATGTTATCTGTTCATTGCTGAGCATGCTGCTGTCAGTTGTTATCTGTTACATCGAACGAAGAGACGGGACGACGTGTTTAAAGTGTACTACCCTTCACTGAGTCCGTCAACAATTTATCATCATTTGAGTGCGACATGAAACCTCAAATTCTACTTTGGCTGACATAGAAAGGAAACCTATTTAACGAATTCACCTCATACATTAAAATTTGACATCTTCGTTAAATTTTTAACATGCTGATATCAATACAATATTTTTTTAATTGAGCGTAGAGACGGGATGGCATGTTTCCAGTTTCAACTTCTCTACTTCGCCGAGTAATTCCGTCTTTTCTGCATAAGCAGACGGAAAGCGTGTTTACCTTCCACCCGCAATCTCTAGGGGTCGTCTCCTGGACTGGCGTGCATGGAGGTATAAACTGTTATTGACGTTTCTCAATGACACAGTAAAGTGTATGAAGCTGATTCACCTGTTTTGACAGATTTATAACTTATTACGCTCTCAACTTGCCGATGTCAATTGTTTTTCATCTTCATTGAGCGGATAGCCGGAATGACGTACAATTCACACTCACAGGGTTTGCCGATCGACGAGCGGTTTGGCACGCGATGGCTGAAAGACTACAAAACCTGACTCCAAGTCGACAATAGACCAGAAACATGACAACATATTATTGTAAACACCGCAGCTGTTTCTTCTGAGCCATATTTATACACAACAGGTGTCTTGTAGGCTTCATTTGCTCTGTTTACATTGACTCATTGCGCTCGATGCGCTTTCATCCCACTACTTAGTCAATCGCAGTGTCGCCACTCCAGACGTCATATTATTATTCATAAATGCTTATTAATTTCTTTTGCTGAAAATCAATCACTTATCCTCGGAGTCACACAGTTGTGTCTGTGAATGAACGTCCAGGCCGAAATGTGGAACAAATGCCGTGTTCCATTCACTGAATCCTAGCTCCGACTTAATGTTAATGTGACCAGGTGCTTGACTACTTGCTGCATCAGTGTCAGTCGACTTTTGTTTTAACTATCATGATGATAACCCTGTGCTCCGGTTCCATCTGAGTTCAGATAATCGATCTGACACTGAATTTTAAAAAAATTACGGGTTCTATTGCCGCACTAGATGTGTATTCTCTCTAATTTTTTCTTTATCCATAAGAACAATAAAAATACAGCCAGAGAACTACCAGAATCGGCGATAGGCCCTGGACGCCTAAGCAAGCCGAAGAATTCTATTCTATTCTATTCTATTCTCCATTCACTGGTGTACCTATGTGCTTGCGAAACAACTTCGACTACGCTGAGATATGTCGCTCTTGATTTGACAATGTGGCGTTGGCGTGCGAGAAGCATACATATAGACCTACATGTATATATTAGTCGGGGCTAAGTTTAATCGAGTATTCGACCACAGGCTTTGGGCACAAATGTTCTGTTTCAGATGATTGGATAACTAGTGGCACGCACATTGTTTAAAGTTAAAATTAACTGCCTTACTCATTTTGGTCGAGCTTATTTCTTGAGAGAAAAAACTTTGTGTAGTAATGTAGCCAAAAATGGTGTGACAGTAATGTAAGAAATTAGGGAATGTTGTTGCAGAAAGTTAGCAAGTTTGTAGGAGCTCTGCTACACACACACGCACACAAAATATATATTCTACACCTTATCAGCAGTACATTGATGGGTGAGTGGATAATACTTTCTGTGTTTGTTTTGCTGCAGCAGTTCGTGTGTGTGTGTGTGTGCGTGTGTGTGTGTGTGTGTGTGTGTGTGTGTGTGTGTGTGTGTGTGTGTGTGTGTGTGTGTGTGTGCGTGTGTGTGTGTGTATGTGTGTGTGTGTGTGTATGTGTGTGTGTGTGTGTGTGTGTGTGTAGTGACTGTATCTTGCTTGCATATCCCTTCACATTCTACAAGTATGTTATGTTTTGTGTATATTTCACTTAAGCTTGAATTATCATGACATGTATTTTCAGTTTCACTATACATTCAACTGCTGCATCACATAACTTAATTCAAGTACTGATCACTGCATGCATTACTTGTTTGTTGTTGTTGCTGCTGTTGCTGTTATGTTTCATGAATAAATAAGTAAGTAAATAAGTGAATGAAAGAATAAATGAATAAATAGATAAATATATAGATGGTTTTAATTTACTGAAGATATCATTTTACTTATATCAACATTGCATTTTGCAGGGGGTCCTTGACTGCTTGGGATGCAAGCTCAACAAAAGTCATGGTGAAATCTTGCACCCTCCTCATGTCTCTGGAGAGGAGGGAGGAGCAGCCTTGAGGAAGATTTTCTGCATTTCCTGGGTGTGAATCTACTGATAACTTTATTTGTTAAAGTGACTATGAATTAATACTGACACAACATGTCTTCAGTACCTAAAGGGTGTTCCATAGTTCTACAGAAGTTTTTCATTAAGTGCTATCAGGTTTACTCTGTCATCATTATAATGACACTTTTACAAGAATGAGTGAATGTCGTGTGGGTGTGGTGTGGGTGTGGTGGGTGTGGTGTGGTGGGTGTGTGGGTGTGGGTGGTGTGGTGGGTGTGTGGGTGGGTGTGGTGTGGTGGGTTTGGTGTGGGTGTGTGGTGTGGGTTGTGTGTGTGTGGGGGGGGGGGGGGGGTGTATGTGTGTGTGCTATGAGTGTGTGTGTGCTTGTGTGTGTGGTGTGTGTGTGTGTGTGTGTGTGTGTGTGTGTGTGT
>JAWQFJ010003640.1:17500-25000 GCA_034096865.1 Theodoxus fluviatilis
AGAGAGAGAGAGAGAGAGAGAGAGAGAGATTTCATGTAGGGGGCCATTCAGTGAATGTTCGAATTTATTTTTGCCAAATAACCCCAAAAATTATCTTTTCCAACAATGACTTCCAAATGAATAGCAATGACAATAGTTATTAATTCCCCAATCGCACACAACCAATTCAGGTTTTTGAAGAAGCCAACAACTGAATGAACTTCAACTGCAAAAGATTCAGAAAAAGTGGGGAAAATCTCTCTGGCATTTACCCGTGGATTACTCCTTCCACGTCGTTGGAGCCGTTGTAAGCGGTGAGGATTCTCACCAGCTCCAGGTTGGTCTTGAGAGGGAACTCCTGGCCCGTCAAGTTGATGAAATACCTGGTGTCAGAGGGACAAGCTCACCTGTACCAGGACTGCCACAGCACCGACCTCAAAGTGCAATCTTCCACAGCCGTTCCTACACCGGGGGAAATTCTCGGAATCGGCGGTGTCGCCCTCTACAGGAAAAATGGAAAGTCTATGAGAGAGAGAGAGAAAGAGAGGACAGCCAAGAATGCACTTTTCCGAGCTCGCAGCATTACCCATGAATAACACCCGACACGTCATTGGCTCCGTTGTACGCCTTGAGTATCCGCACCAGCTCTAGGTTGGTCTTCAGGGGAAACTCCTGTCCTGTCAGGTTGATAAAGTATCCGCAAGAACAGGTTGTCTTTTGAAGAGCACGCCACCACAACAACAAGAAGGGCAAAGCCCATACGACTCACATGCTTTACCTTGACCTTTACATGACCTTGACCTTCAGGTGACCTTCAAGGTCAAGGTCAAACAACTAAACCTAGCAATGACATCATACACTAAGAACTGCTTTACACATTTTCCCTACCAAAATACATGTGACCTTGAGCCAAGGTCGAGGTCATCCAAGGTCATGCAACACAAAGCTGCTATTTCAAGACATAGGAAGCACAATGGTGCTTATTGGCACTTTCTACCATGAGATATGGTCACTTTTAGTGGTTCACTACCCCATTTTGGTCACATTTCATAAGGGTCAAAGTGACCTTGACCTTGATGATATGTGACCAAATGTGTCTCATGATGAAAGTATAACATGTGTACTACAATGTTATGATGTTTGGAAGAGTTATCTTCCATAGTTCAGGGTCAAGGTCACTTCAAAATATGTATACAATCCAACTTTGAAGAGCTCCTGTGACCTTGACCTTGAAGCAAGGTCAACCAAACTGGTATCAAAAGATAGGGCTTACTTTGCCCTATATACCATACTAGCCGCTTCGCGGCCAGGCAATGCGCAAAGCATCAAAGCCACATACAAAGCCAAATTCTTCAGCCGCCATTTTGTTTTTCTCATTACGTAACCATAACCAAAAATGTGTTCACAGATCTTAATGAGCGACTTTTTTGAAAATTATCTCCCTTGCCGCCGCTTGGCGGCGCGTCGGCTCTAAGGGGCTTGGTTGGTACACAGGACAAGTTCTTTCGCGTAGATTAGACCTGAGTGTTCGAGGTTTTTTAATTGTTTCCTTGCTGTCGCTTTCAAATCTGTTCACAGTACTAGGCTGGCTGGTTTACTTAGATGTGATTTTTTTTAATGCGTGCTAGCTGATATTAGGTTTAGAGCTTGAATTTTCAATGATATTACGATTACAACTCCAGTGTTCGAACCAATGAAAACCACGGAAAGAGATGGCCGTTTCTTTCCTTGCATCTCATTGGCCAGCTTGTCATGAGGTCAGACTGATCACGCGCTGACCTCATGACAGTTGTAAGCGGAAAAAGCGAGTTGTAAGCGTAGATGTGATTTTTTTAATGCGTGCTAACTGATATTAGGTTTAAAGCTTGAATTTTCAATGATATTACGCTTACAACTCGCTTTTTCCGCTTACAACTGTCATGAGGTCAGCGCGTGATCAGTCTGACCTCATGACAAGCTGGCCAATGAGATGCAAGGAAAGAAACGGCCATCTCTTTCCGTGGTTTTCATTGGTTCGAACACTGGAGTTGTAATCGTAATATCATTGAAAATTCAAGCTCTAAACCTAATATCAGCTAGCACGCATTAAAAAAAATCACATCTAAGTAAACCAGCCAGCCTAGTACTGTGAACAGATTTGAAAGCGACAGCAAGGAAACAATTAAAAAACCTCGAACACTCAGGTCTAATCTACGCGAAAGAACTTGTCCTGTGTACCAACCAAGCCCCTTAGAGCCGACGCGCCGCCAAGCGGCGGCAAGGGAGATAATTTTCAAAAAAGTCGCTCATTATTTGACTTTACCAACCCACACACCAAATTTCGGTCAAATCGGAGCACTTTAAGTTTTCGGTGGCCATCTTGTTTGTGCCCACTTTGGTTACCATGGCGACACCTTTTTTTAAACCGCACCATGACCTGACCCCGGCCCACATCTAACCCCATTTAAAGTTTTAAGTCGATGGGAACTCCTGTGTCTCAGGCGGCTTCGCCGCCTTCAACACAGTCGTCCATTGTTTACTCTGCCGCCATTTTGTTTTTATCGTGACGTAACCATGACAACCAAATAATTTGTTCACAGATCTTCATCATCTGACTTTACCTACCCGCACACCAAATTTCGGTCAAATCGGAGCACTTTGAGTTTTCGGCGGCCATCTTGTTTGTGCCCTCTTCCGGTTACCATGGCAACACCATTTTTTAACCCCATGTTGACCTGACCCCGGTCCACACCTAACCCCATACCAAGTTTCAAGTCGATGGGAACTCCTGTGTCGAAGGCGGCTTCGCCGCCTTCGACACAGTCGTCCATTGTTTACTCTGCCGCCATTTTGTTTTTCTCGTGACGTAACCATGGTAACCGAAAAATTTGTTCACAGATCTTCATCATTTGACTTTACCAACCCGCACACCAAATTTCGGTCAAATCGGAGCACTTTGAGTTTTCGGCGGCCATCTTGTTTGTGCCCACTTCCGGTTACCATGGCAACGCCATTTTTTTTTACCCCACCATGACCTGACCCTGGCCCACATCTAACTAACCCCATTCCAAGTTTTAAGTCGATGGGAACTCCTGTGTCTCAGGCGGCTTCGCCGCCTTCGACACAGTCGTCCATTGTTTCTTCAGCCGCCATCTTGTTTTTCTTGTCACGTAACCATGACAACCAAATTTTTTTCCCACAGATCTTCATCATTCGACTGTACCTACTCACAAACCAAATTTCGGTCAAATCGGAGCACTTTGAGTTTTCGGCCGCCATCTTTTTTGTGCCCACTTCCGGTTGCCATGGCAACACCATTTTTTTAACCCCACGTTGACCTGACCCTGGTCCACACCTAACCGCATACCAAGTTTCAAGTCGATCGGAATAAAACTGTGGAAACGTATGAGTGTCACACAGACACACAGACACACACACACACACACACAGCGAAAATATATATAGAGATATAGGTGAGGACGCCCGAACGCCCGAACGCCCGGACGGACGACACGGGTGAGTACATAGACTCATTTTTGCTTCGCATGTGAGTCAAAAAGGGCACCTAGACGACGATGGCGACGACAAGACTGGCAACCACAAACGGAAAATGCACCAGCTGCTGCAACTGATACTCCTTCTGCTGCCGATACTGCTGCCGCTGCTGCTACGGCTACTGTTTGTGCTGCTGCTACTGCTGCCGCTGTTGCTGCTGCCGCTGCTGTTTCTGATCCTGTGTATGCTGCTGCTACTGCTGCCGCTACTGTTGCTGCTGCTGCCGCTGCTGTTACTGCTACTGTTTATGCTGCTGCTACTGCTGCCGCTGCTGCTGCTGTTGCTACTGCTGCTGCTGTTGCTGCTGATATGATTATGCTGCTGCTACTGATGTTGATGCCGCTGTGCCTGCTGGTATTATTGCTTCTGCTACTGCTACTGCTACTGCTTGTGCTGCTACTACTGATACTCCTTTTGCTGCTGAAGCTGCTGCTGCTGCTGCTGCTACTGCGGTTACTGATATTGCTTGTGCTGCTGCTACTGCGGTTACTGATATTTCTTGTGCTGCTGCTACTGCGGTTACTGATATTTCTTGTGCCGTTGCTACTCGCGGTTACTGATATTGCTTGTGCTGCTGCTACTGCGGTTACTATTTCTTGTGCTGCTGCTACTGCGGTTACTGATATTGCTTGTCCTGCTGCTACTGCGGTTACTGATACTGCTTGTCCTGCTGCTACTGCGGTTACTGATATTGCTTGTCCTGTTGCTACTGCGGTTACTGATATTTCTTGTGCTGCTGCTACTGTGGTTACTGATATTGCTTGAGCTGCTGCTACTGCGGTTACTGATACTGCTTGTCCTGCTGCTACTGCGGTTACTGATATTGCTTGAGCTGCTGCTACTGCGGTTACTGATATTGCTTGAGCTGCTGCTACTGCGGTTACTGATATTGCTTGAGCTGCTGCTACTGCGGTTACTGATATTGCTTGAGCTGCTGCTACTGCGGTTACTGATATTGCTTGAGCTGCTGCTACTGCGGTTACTGATATTGCTTGTGCTGCTGCTACTGCGGTTACTGATACTGCTTGTGCTGCTGCTACTGCGGTTACTGATACTGCTTGTGCTGCTGCTACTGCGGTTACTGATACTGCTTGTGCTGTTGCTACTGCGGTTACTGATATTGCTTGAGCTGCTGCTACTGCGGTTACTGATACTGCTTGAGCTGCTGCTACTGCGGTTACTGCTACTGCGTGTGCTGCTGCTACTGCGGTTACTGATATTGCTTGAGCTGCTGCTACTGCGGTTACTGATATTGCTTGAGCTGCTGCTACTGCGGTTACTGCTACTGCGTGTGCTGTTGCTACTGATACTCCTTTTGCTGCTGCTACTACTGCTGCTACTGCTGCTGCTACTGCGGTTACTGATACTGCTTGTGCTGCTGCTACTGCTACTGCTTGTGCTGTTGCTACTGATACTCCTTTTGCTGCTGCTACTGCTGCTGCTACTGCTGCTGCTACTGCGGTTACTGATATTGCTTGTGCTGCTGCTACTGCGGTTACTGATACTGCTTGTGCTGTTGCTACTGATACTCCTTTTGCTGCTGCTACTGCTGCTGCTACTGCTGCTGCTACTGCTGCTGCTACTGCGGTTACTGATATTTCTTGTGCTGCTGCTACTGCGGTTACTGATATTGCTTGTGCTGCTGCTACTCGCAGTTACTGATATTGCTTGTGCTGTTGCTACTGCTACTGCTTGTGATGCTACTGCTGCTGCTACTGCGGTTACTGATATTTCTTGTGCTGCTGCTACTGCGGTTACTGATATTGCTTGTGCTGCTGCTACTCGCAGTTACTGATACTGCTTGTGCTGCTGCTACTGCTACTGCTTGTGATGCTACTACTGATACTCCTTTTGCTGCTGCTGCTGCAGTTGCTGCTACTGCTGCTGCTACTGCTACTACTGCTGCTGTAAGTGATACTGCTTATGCGAGGGCGAGGGGGAGGGGTGGGGGAGGCGGAGGAGGAGGGGGGGGGGGGGAAGAAGGAGGAGGAGGATGGGGGGAGGAGGAGGAGGAAGAGGACCACGAGGTTCCGGTGTACCAGAGGAGATGGTAGAAGAGGAGGAAGACAATGAGAAGCAGGAGTGGGAATAGAAGCAGGAGCGGTAGCACGAGAGTAATGCCTGTGGAAAATATCACACTTGTATATATGTTTCACAAAAAATATTAAAGCTTCCGAAATAGGTAGCAATTAACGCAGAAACAGAGGAAAACACAATGAACTAATATGAAAGACGAAAGACAAGTAAAATACTCTCTTCACATCTCAGCATCTCACCTCCACTTGGGAAGAGACAGCAGCGCCCTCATGCAGATCAACTCCGACCCAAGGACAGAGAACTTTCCCCAGATAATTTTCAGAGGTTGCGGATGCACGAAGACCCCGGGAAGACAGGAAGCGATGGCCGCCATTGCGTCCTTGACCTTGGCGTCGGCCTTGGCATCCACGTGCACGCAGACGAAGTTTTGAGGACGGTAGACGGCACGAATTAATCGCTCGACCTGCGTGTTGGCAGTGGAGAGAGAGAAAGAGAGAGAGAGTTAGAACAAGGACACAAACATGGGTGAAGAGTTTGTGGATCAAATGAGTGACAAGTGAATGAAAAATGAATGAATGAACGAACGAAAGAACAAAGGAACGAACGAATAAATGAATGTAACGAGACATAATGCCGTAATATGAGAAAGAAAGAATGGATAGATGACGGTGGATGAATGGGTGGATGAATAAATACATGCGTAAATGGACAAATGAAGTATGGACAGATGAACACACATTTAAATGACTTGATAAACGGATGACCGGGAGGATGTTTAACTGGTAGACTTGATCAAATGAAAAGTTCGTCCATCCATCCATCCATTCATCCTAAAGTCCGTCCGTCCGTCCGTCCGTTCGTCCATCCATCCATCCATTCACCATCCATCCACCCACTATTCATCCATCCATCCACCCACCCACCATCCATCCATCCATCCACTATCCATCTATCCATCCACCCACCCACCCACGCATCCATCCATCCATCCATCCATCCATCCATCGAACCATCCAAACATCAATCTATCCATCCATCCATTCGTCCGTCCATCCATCAATGCAAGCATTCTCCATCCATTTATGTATGCATGCTTGCATACATTCATCCACCAATCCATCCATTCATCCATCCATCCATCCATCCATCCATTTATGTATGCATGGTTGCATACATTTATCAATCCATCAATCCATCCATCCATCAATACAAGCATCCATCCATCCATTAATATAAATATCGAGCAATCACCCATCCATCCATCCATACTTACATCCATTCATCCAACATCCATATATTCATCCATCTTTGCATCCATCCCTGCATCCATCCATCCATATATTCATCTCTGCATCCATCCATCCATCCCAGCATCCATTCATCCGTCTAGCAATTCCTGCATCCATCCATCCATCCATGCCTCCCGCCATATATCCATCCATCAATCCATGCATCCCTACTTTCATTCACCCATGCATGCATCCATCCATATATTCATCCATCCATCTATCCATGCATCCCTACTTTCATTCACCCATGCATCCATCCATCCATATTTCATACACGCATTCAAGTATGGATCCACCCATTTAACCATCCATTTAACCATCCATTTAACCATCCGTCCATATATCCATCCATTACTGCATCCCTGCTTGCATCCATCCGTGTATCCATCCATTCTTGCATCCATTTATCCATCCATTCATGTATGCGTCCTTCTCTCCTTCCACATGAACGGAACATTGACAGAATGAAAGGTTCCACACGAAACGTTTGGTTACCAATGTGACGTAATTATCTTCTGAAGAACTGAGCACATGATGTTTAGGAAACCACACCAAACCCACAGATGTAAATGTACATACTTCTGTCCGTGTAATGGCATCAACATGTGCGAATATTATACTAGGTGTAGCCTCTAATTTGCGAATCATTTTCAGCCGAAGA
>JAWQFJ010003640.1:30000-32500 GCA_034096865.1 Theodoxus fluviatilis
AAGCCTCAGGTTAAGGCACTGTGCGGCAGAGCGTAGGGCTCTGCTATGCATGTACTCTGGGGCGACATCTTGCAGATAGGAAGGAGGGGTGAAGTAGAAGCAAGAGTGAGTGAAAACGCCCAGCTTAAATCTAAATCTCTCACGCCGGTAGCCAGTGGAGAGCCTTGGAGACCGGGGTGATGTGCGTTTTGTGACAAACGTCTTGCTCGGATACATTAACGCGGCCGGATCTTAGCATAACTCCCCGGGCGTGCGAAGTCAGTAGCGTCACCACTGACAGAGCAATGTTTAAGCGGACTATAGGCTCATGGACATGCGCAGAACCATCCATTTCGATGAACCAAATATTTCGATTTCACAACGCCTGCTTCAAAAAACAAAGCCAAAACACCCCCATTATTGCAGCAAATCATTTTATTACACATTACACCGTAAATTTTTTCACAAACATGATCGGAACGCATCAGAAACGCGTCGACAAACAAGCAGTTTCACATGTCTCTAAGCGGTGTGATTACTTCCCTTGATTCACCCATATTCCTTCCCGCTTGGGGGCGCAACGTGTCTCGATCCTCACAACAATGAGCTAATGAACTATCTTTGTGTAACCTATAATCTTTGGTTTCACCTAAACCCGGACGCGTTACTTTTTGTCACGTTTGTGTCCAACATCAGCATCAGGCCCTGGAGTTAGGGCGTAGGGACCACCCGTTGAGAGTCAAACGTGGGATGAAGTTAGAATAAAAAGCTTCACCCGTTATTAATAAAAACTACGGCTACGGAACCTACCGGCAGATTTTGACCATTTTCACCCTCCTGAAACGCCTAAAATACCATACAATTTTTGTTTTGGCGTTTTGGGACAAAAGAATCAAAATGGGCTACAAAAATGTTTGTAAATTCTTTTAAAAAAAAAACTTTTAAAATTCTAATTTTTCCCAAAAAAGTTACAAAAATTTTATGGTTTTTTATGCGTTTTAGGACAAAAGAATCAAAATGGCCATAAGAAATTTTCCCCAAAACATCACGCAATAGCGGCCTTCCGCAATAGCGGCTCCTCTCCAATTTAAATGTATCGTTTTCATGGCATCAGATACAACTAGCTTTGCACACAATGTCAACAGAAGGCTCGGCGTGTAGGTGCGTCGACTTGCATTTCCATTTTTAAGATGTAGGAGCTTTCACGATCTATTGATGCATTCAGCATACATCTTTGATAAATTAATGCTAATCATAGCTTACATTTTCTTCGAATGAGTGTCTAGTATCTCAAAATACAACGTTTTCTGTGCGAACCGTAGACAGTTACGGCGGCTTAACTTACCGTTACTACGGCTGTACTCATGGGTCGTGGCTAAAGTAGATGTATTGGGTTGTTTTACAACATGGTTACTTCGGAGGAAACCACCACTATCGACTCGTGTATCCTTTAGTAGAGGTGTTACTTCAAAATTTGACACTTACAAAGGGCGCGTTTGTTTGGCCCAAAATCGCGAGAGAATCGCGAGGGCTAGGCGTTGCCTACGTTCCTCGCTCATAAGGACGCACTCGCCGTGTAAGGCGGGAGACCGAGGGAGGTCCGGAGCTCCCTCAATTGGTGTGTTCTATGAAGTGAAAAACTGATGTGACATCTGAATTGTCAGTTATTTCGTCTATCGGCAACTTCTTCACCGACTCTGGTGCCAGGACGCAGCCATGTTCTTCCGCCTTCCGAGATGACTGGCCGTTTTTCTAGCTGTAGGAGCGTCTCACTCGCCCTCGACTAGCCATTCAGGGAGAATCGCGAGATTTTTGGCCAAACAAACGCGCCCAAAGTAAGGCATCACTTCCCTCGCATGCATCTGGCCCCTGGTGAGGACAGACAAACAGCCGGTCTACAAGTAAGTAGCGGGCTGACACTCACACACACTCTCAATTCCTGAGTTAAAGCTGAAGCACTATCCTCGATAAGCTGGCTGACGTCAGCTAACCTGGGCGCTCTGACGTAGCCTACAAAGGTAAAAGCGCTCTTTTTTATATTGCGATTTTCCACCCATTGAGAGGTGCTCAAACAGCACACTTTACCCCCTGGTCATCGGGCTACTTCGTTTTATCACTCCAACACCATCTTAACTCCCTGGAAATAATAATAATAATAATAATAATAATAATAATAATAATAATAATAATAATAATAATAATAATAATAATAATAATAATAATAATAATGAGGATAATGATAATGATAATAATAATAATAATAATAATAATAATAATAATAATAATAATAATAATAATAATAATAATAATAATAATCACAATCATAATCGTAATAATAATAATACAGGCTATTTCTACGCACATACCTTCCCTATTAGGCAAGCTCATGGCGTTTACAATGAGAAAGTCTACACTCATACAAAGCATTCTAACACTCGCACACTGTACAGTTGAAATAAAAGAAAAATTAAATACAATACAATTAATTAAGTAGAGGCAATTAAAAAAACACGAAACATAA